>CM066165.1:59545446-59752946 GCA_033629205.1 Lithocarpus polystachyus
GATGAAATCCCAGCAAAAAAAAAAGAAAAAAAAAAAGGCTTTCCTAGAATGATGCTTACCTCAAAACCAAGATGAAGTTGCTGGCTGCCCTGAAGTGCACAGCCTCCTCTTCTTTTGTTTTTGAGAAACCCTAATTTTCTTTCATATAAAGCTGTTGCACTTGGGCTGAAAATTCAGAAGCCTATTTCAGGTTAAGGCTAATTTCACTTGGGCTAAAAATTTAGAAGCCCACTACAACTAAAATAAACTTCCAAGACCCACCTATATTCCCACTAAACTCATTATAAGGTTGTTAACATAGGCTAGGACTTCTAAAGAATTCCAAAGACACTAAAACTCCTAATCCAAAAAGGTTCAAATCCTTTTAACCTTTTCCTTAACTGATAAAGAGGCTAATAGTTAATTTTGAATAGACCACAAAATAGTTATTCACGTTACCCCTTAATATTAATATTGATATTATTATTATTATTATCATTGTAAAAATCACAATATAAATTAATTATTTCCTCCAAAATAAATAAGCAATTTATCAAATTTACTCTCTAGAAGTGATTAAATTAAATTTAAATGAGACGGGTGTTACACCACTTCACTAGGTTGAACTTTTCACTTTACATTATATTTACATTTGAATTTTAAAGGTATTTCTATAGTCTATGGAAGGTAAGGAAAGAACTACATACTTTTTCTTAGTATCATGCATCTTGGAAATGTATATTTTGTTAGTGAAAAAATATGACATGTACTTATGTAATTCCCGTGCATTTGCATGGGTTTAAAAGCTATATATATATATATATATATATATATATATAACCGAAGCCTCTAAAACTCCCCCAATTTTCCACATCAACATTTTTTATTTATATTTTTTAATTTGATTTAGTACTACTTTTAAGATGTATTCAAATGCAAACACCTCCAGATCTCTCATACAGTTTTCTATTTTGTTTTGGACTCTTCCTTATCTCCTTCTCTAATTCTCTACATCACTATTAGGGTTTCTTAAGAATTAAATTGAATACTACCACATGATAGACTCACTCCTCAAATACCACAGTCACCACACCAAACCACAAAGTAGTCTTTATAATCGTTTTCCCTGACTGTTGTGCATGTTAAGGTTGTTATTTATTTATTATTTTTTTTTTTTGAGGAACTTTAGGGTTGCTATTTCTAGGCGTGAAGATTTGCTTGCTGTCTGTAGAGTTCCTATTGTTTCAACAGCTACGCATAAGAAAAAAGCGATATTACTTTTGACTATGTTATGGAATTGAATATTAAGTATTTTGATACAATTCCAGTTACTGCTTGAATTCCAACTAGTATTTTTCCAGCCTAGATGAATTAAGAACCTTTTTAGGATTGACCAAGTTGAGAGCATGGGACATGAAAGTTGTAATTAAATCTCTCTAAAGAACAAAAACCTCATTCAATTTTGGATTATTGGTTGATTTGTGCAGGTGAACTCTTATTTGTGTGTGTGTGTGTATATATATATATATATAAACTTATTCACTGTTCTTTTATATTGAGAATTATTTGATTTTTAGGCATCATTATTTTGTAGACTAAGTGGTTTTTTGAAACAATTTGCAACAGTTATGACCATGGACTATTTTTTCACAAATAGTTTTCCACTTCAGCATTTTTTATTTATATATTTTTTAATTTGATTTAGGACTTTTAAGATGTATTCAAATGCAAACAACTCCTCTCTCATTCATATTTTTTTTTTACTCTACCTTCCCTCCTTCTCTAATTCTTGGTCACTAGATCACTATTAGGGTTTTTTAATTATAATTTTACTATGTTTTTGTTAATAAGAATTGCCAATTTTTTCTATTATGTAGTCATATTTTTTTACTTTTTTGTTTTGTTTTTATTTGCAGCTTTCCGGGGCATTGCACAAATAGCGTGAAAGTAGCTATCAATGCATTGTAATGTGAAACAAAACGTTCTATAGATTTGTTAAGAGGGTATGGAATAATCAATAAAGTTCATATCTACGAAATATAAGATTGCTTTATTTTTGCACTTTCTTATGGTGTTTTTCTTAGCTTTTACTTTTCTTTATGGTGTGGCAAAAGAAATCATTTGATTGATATTTAGTTTCTACAGTTACCAAGCATCTTAATAAGGGAATCAATGGTGCAAATATTTGTTTTGCACCCAACAATGTATCTAAATTCTTTATTCTTTCTTTTGGCTTTTTAGAAGTTTTAATACCTAAATTTTGGGTTCATATTTTACAATATATGACACTGTTTTAACAAATTTCAATTGCTATAATCATGGATTATTCTTTTGAGGTAACCTATCTTTCTCTTATATCTTTTCTATTATGTAGTCATATGTTTTTTGGCTGATTCTTCAAATTTTTAAGCCTTTAAGAAGTTCAACAACTTAATTTTTTGATTCAATTTTTGCAATATTATATTTTTGTTTCTATCATGTAGTCATATGTTTTTTTTTTTTTTCAATAATTTTCTAGGCACTAATTCTTCACTCTTTCTTTGGCTATTTAGAAGTTTTAACATCTAAATTTTGGGTTCATGTTTTGCAATATATGAAAATTGTCTTGACAAATTTCAATTGTATAGTCATGCATTGTTCTTTTGAGATAACCGATTTTTCTCTTATATTTTTTCTATTATTAAGAGCATTCCAAGTGTTTCTTAGATTGGTCATCTTCAATCTCGATTAAAACTCTACGGCCATTTGACTGGTACATCCTTCTTTTTCATTTTACATTCATATTGATGAGGATAATTCTAAAAGAATGATGAACTCGTCTACATAAGACGAGGCCAACGGCTTCAATAAACTCGTCAGCATTTCCTGGGTACTCAAAAGACTAGACAACGCCACCTCAAGACCGACGACTCCACCTTAAGATCCCGACACCCGTATAGGAGGGCGTGGGAAGCTGACAAGAGGAAGTTGACAGAGATAATAAAACCCCTGACTGGTTGAATAGGGCCTTGCTTGGCCTCCCTGCATAAGTATGTAAGGAAATGTCTTGTGCTCCATGATTAACCCTAATTGAGAGGGTTCCTATGAGGAAAGGATCCCACAAAATGCGCGCATTAAGGAGAATCTTCCCTACAAGGAAAGACCTTCTCCACCAAGAAATTAATGTCAACCCCACACTACTATGAAAACCCCAAAGCCTTCACAAACCAAGGTACACATAACTTCCCCAGCTCTAGCACTCTAGAGTTGTGAAAAGTTTTCTAACTTGACCTTCGGAGGGTATTTGGCCAGTACCACACTAGTACCCTCTACAAGGTCTTCTTTGTTTCTGTTTCGCAGGTGTTATCTCAGGTACGTAAGGACTATGCGACTTACTGATGATTTTTGGCATCATCAGTTGGCGTCGTCTGTGGGGAGACGTAGTTTCATTTTGCAAGCCATACTATTGCTTCCCGGACAAAGAGTTGCATGGTACTTACTCGCTCAATGGCAACCACCAACACTGCTCAAGGAGGTGAACCACGTACCACTGCCTTCGAGAGGCAGGTTCGAACTCTTACCACTGTCATAGAGTGCCTCACTAAGCAAAACCATGATCTAGAGGAGCAGCTGTGCCAGAAGTACGTAGGGCTTAACACTCAAGAGGAGAACCAAGAAGGGACCAACGCGGAGAGAAGGGACCAAAAGGGGCCAGAAGGTAGCAACGCTCCAAGCAGACCAGAGTGAAAAGGCACGTGCCGTCCATCAGATAGGTCCCATCTCACATGGTCACAGAGATGCAAATGATGAAGGAACAGATGGACTTCATGATGAACGCCCTCAAAGGACAGGTGTCTAGTGACCTTGATGACTTGGTCCATCGAACTGACTCACCATTTACTGTATCCGTCACTTCGTTCCCCCTTCCACCAAAGTTCTGTATGCCTCAGGTGGAGACCTACAACGGATCTAAGGACCCCTTGAATCACCTGGAGTCTTTCAAGACCTTGATGCACCTATAAGGAGTTGCGGATGAAATCATGTGTAGGGCCTTCCCCACAACATTAAAGGGCCCTGTAAGGATTTGGTTTAGCAGGCTAATGCCCAACTCTATCAGTACCTTTAAGGAGTTAAGTGCATAATTTGCCTCACATTTTATTAGGAGACACATGTATAAGAAGTCCACTACATGACTGATGAACATTAGGCAATGGGAGAACGAGATGCTGAGGTCTTACATAACCCGCTTTAACAATGAGGCCCTCTCAATCGATGAAGATGACAACAAGATACTCATGGCTGCATTCACAAATGGGCTACGGAATGGTAAGTTTATATTCTCTCTATATAAGAATGACCCAAAAACTATGTCAGATGTACTTTATAGTGCTACTAAGTACATGAACGCAGAAGACGCACTGCTGGCCCGATAAGAGAAGCCCAAGAAGAGGGAAAGACAAGAGGACACATGGTAGGATAGTGGGCAAAAGATGGCTAGGATCGGAGAACGGCGGGAGGATAGGCACTCCAAGCCCCCCATAGGGAGGTTCACAAGCTTCACCCTTCTGACTGCCCCGATCAACCAAGTCCTAATGCAGATTAAAGACGAGGAAGCCCTGACATTTCCTGGCATGCTGAAGGGAGACCCCAATAAGAGGTTCAGGGACAAGTACTATCGCTTCCATTGTAACCATGGCCATGACACGTCTGACTGCCACGACTTGGAGCAACAAATAGAAGCGTTTATCAAACAAGAAAAGTTGCAGAGATTTGTCAGTAAGAAAAAGGCGGACCCATCACAAGAGCAAGTTCCTCGACGGGAGAACGAGCATCCTAGGCTGCCAATAGGAGACATAAGAATGATTTTATGAGGCATTGCGGCCTCTAGCTCATCTAAAAAGGCTTGCAAGACTTACCTTAGGATGGTCTAGAATGTCCAGCTGTCGTGCTTTGTACCAAAGATGGCACGGATCAACAACCCCTTCATTGAATTCTCAGAGGAAGATGCTTGATGTCTCCACCACTCGCATGACGATGCACTCATTGTTAACATACGGGTAGGAGACTACAATAGAAACCATCCTAGTTGACAATGGAAGCTCCACCAACATCCTCTACTATCCAGTGTTCTAGAAAATGAGGATTGATAGAGAACGGCTGGTTCTGACCAACGTCCTACTCGTTGGGTTCGGAGGGACCAAAGCATACCCCCTCGGTGCAGTCACGTTACTCGTAACAATTGGTGATTACCCTCAGTAGATCACTAAGGATGTCACATTCCTTGTTGTCAACTGCTCGTCCGCCTATAATGATATATTAGGACGGCCTATTCTCAACTCATGGAAGGCCGTAACCTCGACCTACCACCTGATGATCAAATCCCCAACCGACTATGGAGTAGGGGAATTGCATGGAAATCAAGTAGCTACGTGCGAGTGCTACATAGCGATGTTAGAAATGGACGATCATCTACAGACAATGAACATAGAAGAGTAGCAGACGGAGGTAGAGCTCGTTAAAGGATTGGAAGAGATACCTTTCGATGACTCTAGGCCCAAGCGAACGACTAGAATCGGCACCCTCACCAGTTCGTCAGTCTGTTAAGCATTCATGTTATTCCTAAGAGAGAACCAGGACTTCTTTGCCTGGAGTCATAAAGACATGCCTGGAATCGACCCTTCAGTCATTGCGCACAAGTTGAATGTATCGCCTACTTTTCCACCAATCCGTCAAAAGAAGTGGGTGCTCACCCCAGAACGAGGTGATGGTCAAGAAAGCCAACGGGAATTGGTGGGTGTGCGTAGACTTTACAAACCTAAACAAAGCATGCCCTAAGGATAGCTACCCTCTCCCGCGGGTTGATGTTCTAATAGACTCTACGACTCAACACCAGTTACTGAACTTCATGGATACTTTTTTCGAATACAACAAATCAAAATGGATGAAGTAGATCAGGAGAAGACTTCATTCGTCACCAGCCAAGGCCTCTTCTGTTACAAAGTGATGCCATTCGGCCTCAAGAATGCAGGTGCAACATATCAAAGGCTTATGAAAAAGATGTTTGCCCATCATATCAGAAGGAATGTCTAAGTCTACATTGATGACATGCTTGTAAAAAGCTGAAGGGAGAAGGACTATTTGGATGATCTCAAGGAAACCTTCGACACCCTACATTCTTACAACATGAAACTTAATCCAAGCAAGTGCGCATTTGGGGTGATGGTTGGAAAGTTTCTGGGATTCATGGTGTCTTAGAAAGGTATCGAAGTTAACCCAGACAAGATTTGGGCCATAGTGGAGATGGCACCACCAAGCAGCATGAAAGAAGTCCAAAGCCTCAACAGCAAGGTAGCTGCGCTGAATAGGTTCATGTCAAGGGCAACGGACAAATGCCTACCTTTTTTCTGAACGTTGAAGAAATCTTTTGAGTGGACTGCCTAGTGTTAATGGGCATTCGAGGATCTGAAGGCCTACCTTTCCTCCCCACCGTTGCTAAGTCCCTCCAAACTAGGGGAAGAGCTGTTCCTCTACTTGGCTATATCCCCAGCTGCTGTTAGTGCAGCCTTGGTCCGAGAAGAAGACAAGGTGCAGAAGCTCGTGTACTACACCAGTCGAGCACTCCGTGGTGCAGAGGAGAGGTACCCACTGATGGAGAAGCTTGCCTTCATTTTGGTTACAGCAGCCCGTAAGCTTAAGCTGTACTTCCAGGCCCACACGGTGGTTGTCCTAACAGACAAGCCCCTACGACGAGTAATGAGCAATCCTAAAGCCCCCGGAAAAATGGCGCTATGGGCAGTAAAGTTGAGCAAATTTGACATAAAATACCGCCCATGCACTGCCATTAAGGGGCAGGTGATTGTTGACTTCATTGTGGAGTTCACTAACATGGAAGGCCAAGGGCAGAATAGTGTCCTCAGTGGAGTATGCATACTGACGGATCGTCCAATTGGCAGAGCAGGTATTGTACTTTGCTCTCCAGAAGGGGACGATATAGAATGTGTTGGAGTTTATGCCCTAAAATCCAATTTACTGGCATGTCATAAATAATTAAATTATTTAATTATATGAGACTAAATGAACTAATGGGACATTATTTTAGTCCATGAGATGCATAGTATGCGATTAATGTGATTTAGTCACAGAAGATATAAATTGCAAGTTTTTTGTAAACTCAGAAGCTTAGTTCGTAGTTGGTGATGAAATTGGGCGTTTCATCTGCGAAGACTATAACATATCAACTACGATGATTTGTCTTGATCATGGAAATGGAGATTTCTAGTTGGTATGTTGATATGTTTTAAGAGTTAAGACATATTGAACTGGAGCGCTGTGAGATTTATTATTCTCCTAATGACTGTCAATTGAATAATAAATCTCACGACTTCTATTTACATCAACTCTAAATCCTGAGAGAATAATGGACCTGATCATGAGATGTAGGTTGCTTTGATATATCAGGAGTGAGATCTATAAGTTATGGTCAAAACCTCAGTATGTTGGGCAGCCGCATTTAGTGTTGATGGAACATATATTCGCAAGATGGAATTCATAATCTCTTAACGGAGATATAAAATATTCTCTTGAGATAAGTTTAATGGGATTGGTTATTCAGAGTGTTGGGCCCAACCACTTTAGTAAAGAGTTACTAAAGTATATATTTATGGAATTGGATTTCATAAATATATGACGAATAACATTAAGGATTAAACCGGGTACTCAAGGATTAAGATATAGTAATCTTTAAAGTGGCAGTCTATATTTATGACTTTATATTACTACGAATATTTTAATGAAGGGGTTGCATGTACAATAAAGTCTTGGGATATAATTTATTAATAAGGCCTAGAGTGCAATTATATTCTTATAGTGGTATTGAATATAATTAATGGTAACTTTGGACTTGTCAAGAGTTGACAGAAAAGCCCAAGGCCCATTGGAGCTAGAGTCTTATTTGTTCCCTTTTGGTCCCACTCCAAGCCACACACTAGAGCCCAATTGGAATGGCCCAAAAGGCTAGCCCAATTAGATAATCAGTTATATATAAGGAGTGAAACATACAGAATTTAATAAGTTTCTTTGAAAAGTATTTTTCATCAAGATTACAAAAAAAAAAAAAGGGAATGAAATGGTTTGTATGTGAGTGTTGGACACTCCCATGTTCTCTTCTTGGAAACTGATTGAGAGATCACACATCTTGGGCATTAAGTGGAATTGGAGTGAAGATTGAAAGTCTTCCCAAGAACTTCAGATTTCTAGTTTTGAATTTCACCACACCAAGGTACGCTTTCTATTCTTTGTTCTAGAATTCAAGGTTACATGTTATCTCTCATGAATGAAGTAGATCCATGTTTGTTGCTTCCGCTGTGTGTTTTGTATGAGATGCAAAACTAGATTTTCCAACAAATGGTATCAGAGCGGTCTTCAATATCATGTTTGTATAACATGTAATTGAGTTTTAGAATTAAAGAAAAATTGTTTTCTTGGTGTTTTAGTTTTATGCAGCAAAATTTTCTGCATACTTGTTGCACGTGTGGTCTGATATAGATACATGTTGGGTTTTATTAATTTTTTATTAGATTGATACTTGAACATGTTTCTGTATAATTTTTGGTTTGAGATTCAAGTTTTATTTTGAATAAAATAGGGAAAAGGGAATTTGGTTCTCTGCACTTCGCGCCCATGTTCATTCTCGAGAAAAGAATGAAGGAAACCAGTCAGTTTGTCTTTGTTTCAGAGCCCGAATCAAAGAATTATGAATTATAACTGAATTTAGGTTTTTGGTAGTGCGTGGGTCACTTGCTATCAATCACGCTACAATAATTATGTTTGTAGAATGAATGTTTAATTTAAAGCTTGATTATAATAATTGCCGAGGATATATAACTATTGAATGTAACTGTTATATAACTGCCATGTGCATGCATCGTTTGAATATAAACATATATGTCGGCATGATTTGTTGATTAATATATGGCTTTTGATCTTGCATGGTTTCGTTATATATATATGCAAGTTCTTGATGGCCATATTATAAGCATGTAATATTTGCCTTGGATGTACAATCCGTATATTATATTATATATATAAATATATGGGTTTACATGCATATTGTTTATAAAGGATTCATCATATTAATGCTGGAATTATGAAATTTATTCCTAATGAGACTGGGATTAGGTTTTCAAGGTTTCTAGATTATTAGGGTTTTTGATAATGATCTTGAAAAACCTTAATGTTTGATCTATGAATCTTCACTCATAAAAACAAAAAGTGTTTTTGATAGAAAACAATGAAGAAGTCAAAAACGGTTTTTGGAAAATTCTAAAAAATTCAGTTATGTGAGATTCGATCGATCGATAATTCCTTTCGATTGATCGAATGTACTTTTCGATTGATCGAATAGGAATCGAGAATCAATCGAATGAGGCAGAAGCTTTGTGATGAATTTCTTCATTTTTCGATCGATCGAGTAATAGGTTCGACCGATCGAAGGCCCTGAATTTTGAAATTTTCAATTGTTTTTGACTAAGTATTAAAACTTTGTTAAAAAGCAAGGCTGTGTGATTAATTTTATAATCCTATAAAGTTAAGGACCTACATTAATCATTATCTAACTAAAAGACCTAATGAGATCAAAGATGTTAGTTAAATAGAACTCTTAGTCCTAAGTTGTTTTAATTAGAGGTTTTTAATGAGATTAAAATTCTAATTAAAGTTATATAGTTTCTAATGAGATTAGAATACTTAATCTAGTAAATTAAGGATAGAGTTCTATATAACTAATTTTTGATTCATTAGTGTTTAAGAAATCCTAAAATGTTTAGGAATTCAATTTTAGTTAGTGATTCTAATAAGATTAGAGCCTTCAACAAGTGCAAGGTTATTAGTTGTGATGCGATCACAATTATTTAAGAAAAACCCAAATAACGAGTGGGAGTGCTAAAATAACTCTTTTGTTAAGTTTGTTGTAATGTGAATAGATACTTTGACTTGACCTTGAGTCTTGCATTCCATGTGGAGGGTATTTACTTCACGGATTACAAGGTTAAACTTCTTTGTGATAGCGCGAATGTTCGTTACGCTATTGTGACGTGACTTAGTTACATCACATTGAATTTAAACAATTAAACACATTTGATGTGTAGGGTTAAAATTGTGATTAGATCACAATGATTTCAAGACAAACCACTTGTTTTAAAATTTCGAGTGGGAGAGAGATTCAAGAGTTGATTCTCACGGCCTCCATTGCCGGTTTATAGTAGTGTGATTAGGCACCTCGCCTTGGCGTATATGCCTTGCTCCCTTCGGAGGGTGTTTAATTCATGGTACTACATGTTAAACTTCTTAATGATGGATGAGTGTGTTTTTACATAAAGAACGACCACGCTACCGTGGAGTTACTTGATGACTCACATTGATTCTAGGCAATGGTGTACACTAGACTAAGTATAATGTTAACCTCCCTACGGAGCTATGTCATTATTACTTAGAGGCTAAAGGAAAAGTGGCAAATTATTTTGTTTGGTAAGAGTTACCATGATAGCATTATTAATGAGAATAATTCTCGCCTAATCATAGTGATTAGTATGACCTCGCTACCGAGAAATATTAATTGCGGGATTAGGTTGTCGTTGCACCTAATATAATATGTTTTTATGGGTTCCATATTATATGGTTAAGGATGCAAAATATAATGTCCCTGTAATTATGTTCATAGTCTCAAAATAAAGTTGTCATAATTTTGTTCTCTAGCTACTATTTTAAGTGAATCACATTAACTAAGAAATTATATTGGACATGATGCTTAAAGAGCTGAAGTACATATTTATGTTCCGATTCAGCATTGTCATAATTTCCTATGCATGATGTGTTGATGGAAGATAGCTTATGATATGATCATAGTCTCCATTGAAATGCTAAAATGTTGCATTGGCTTCTATCTCAATTGTGCTACTGCATGAGATGCAAGAGTTAGTACTAGAGTTAGACTTTATATTAAGTCTAAATGAGATGTTTGGTATGAATCATATTGAGTGCTAAGAAAAGCTCAAAGAGTTCCAATTCTATGTCATTTTATGAAAATATTTTTTAAAAAGAATTGGAATTCTTGGATGTAGAGATTAAATGTTAATATCATATGGATATGATCCACAAGTCCTTGTTAGCATCATTTGATCAATTCAGATTGTTTTGAAAATAAATTCTTTTTATGTTATCTGAATTGATGAGTGAGTTCTACGCAACGGAAGACATCCTAAAAGCTAAGGCTAGGATCAATATGATTTAATTCAAATTCTTAGCCTGAACTGAAAGGTAAGGGTGGTAAGAAGAGGAGTTATAATATCAAACAATTGGACAGGCTAGATGCCTTAGTAGTTGCCAAAAGGAAATTAGACTTAAAAGTATAACCAAAAGGAAAGTATTTCTGTTTTGGTAAAGCTAAGCATTATCAATGATTGTCTTCTAGATAGAAATTTACATGTTTTTACTTTTTAAAGAGAAAGGTTCTATCCTTTGTAATTGTATGTTTTGGAACTTATGTCTAGATCTTATTAATCTAAATGATATTCAAGATTGGTGAAAGATGGGCTTTTATAACCATTATTTTATTATATTCCCAGTCTATGAATTCTATTTAGAGGATAATATGATCTAGGGCTCTTTTTGTAAAGGATGAAGTTCCAATAACTTTTTTAAGTTAGTGCATACATAAAGAAGGAATAAGGCTCTTTTAAAGGTAAATTTTTCTAGAAGAAGAATGTCAGAATTTTTTTAAAAGACAACTATAAAATACAAGAGAAATGAGATGGTAGTATTAGATATACCACAAGACATTATTCTGTAGATAACTATTACACCGATACAATAATGTAGTGGGAGGATTATCAAATAAATTCATACTTTTGGAATTAACTTTTGAAGTCATTCCACAAGGATATGAATTTGATCCTCGGTCCTACGTAGAGGCAATAGATGATATGAATATGGATTACTAGATCAAGGTTATGTAAATAGAATTAGATTCTATTTAAAGTCTAGAACTTGTAGAGGTGCCTAATGGCATTAAGCTTGTTGTTTTGAAATAGGTCTACAAGAAAAATAAGATTGATAGATTTGAAGGTACAAACCTTCAAAGTCAAGACTAGTGGCGAAAAG
Source organism: Lithocarpus polystachyus (assembly GCA_033629205.1). NCBI lineage: Eukaryota > Viridiplantae > Streptophyta > Magnoliopsida > Fagales > Fagaceae > Lithocarpus > Lithocarpus polystachyus. The sequence goes on from CM066165.1 coordinate 59,557,561, forward strand.
ATTTATTCAGAAAGAAATTATTCGACTATGAAAAGATTTTTTCACCAATAGTTAAGTTTGACACTATCTAGATTCTCTTATCTATTATATATCATATGGATGAAATATGACAATGGATATCAAGAAAGCTTCTTTTAGTAGCAATCTTGAGGAAGACATCTTTATGATGTAACTAGACTTGTTCATAGCAAAGAACTAGTAATGATTAGTATGCAAGTTGCTTAAAGTCCATTTATGGACTAATGCAAGCATCTAGGTCATAAAATATCATCTTTGATCAAGAAATCAAATTGTTTGATTTTGATCAAGTATTTAAAGGCCTAATGAGTGTAAAGCTATGAAGAATAATAAATTTCTTAATGTATGTTTATTGTCATCAATGAAGTTTATGTTGTCTAATCCTGTTTGATATAATGTACTTGGGAAAAACTGGTCACATCCTAAGAATTAAACTTTAGTTAAAATTCAGATATTAGGATGTTGAGTCTATCTCAAACTGCTTTAATAGATTAGATTCTAGCCAAGTATAGCATGTAATACTTCAAGAAAGGATTCTTTCCTTTTAAGTTTTGAAGTTCTTTTATATAGGACTATGGTCCTAAGACATATAAAAAGGAAGAGCATAAAAGACGGTTCCTTATACCATATCAATAGGAAGTCTTTATGCTATGCTATTTACATAGGCTAAATATCTATTTTGCGGTGGGCATGGTAAACAAATATCAATTGAATCAAAGATCACTTAATTTAGTGGGAGTAAAGTATATACTCAAATATCTTAGGAGAATGAGGGATTATATGCTTGTCCACAAAAGTGAGGTTTTGATTATTACTGGATGTAAAAATACTGACTTGTAGTTTGATTGTGATTCATGAAGTTGGACTTTAAGATATGTGTTCATCCGAGGTGATGAAGATACACATTAAGTGTAAGTAATATCTCATTAGAGAGATATGAGTACTTGAGAAGTAGTAGAAAAGATAATTTATGCAATAAATCTGACTGAAACTTGTTTCCAAACCTTGCCTTAAAGTAACTGTGAATTACTCTAAAGGGAGATAAGTGTTGGATATATGGTAAATTGTCTTTGAGAGCAAGTGAGAGATTGTTGGAGTTTATGCCCTAAAATCCAATTTATTGGCATGTCATAAATAATTAAATTGTTTAATTATATGAGACTAAATGAACTAATGGGATATTATTTTAGTCCATGAGATGCATAGTATGCGATTTATGTGATTTAGTCACAGAAGATAGAAATTGCAAGTTCTTTGCAAACTCAGAAGCTTAGTTCGTAGTCAGTGATGAAATTGGGCGTTTCATCTGCGAAGACTATAACATATCAACTATGATGATTTGTCTTGATCATGGAAATGGAGATTTCTAGTTGGTATGTTGATATGTTTTAAGAGTTAAGACATATTGAACTGGACCGCTGTGAGATTTATTATTCTCCTAACGACTGTCAATAGAATAATAAATCTCACGACTTCTATTTACATCAACTCTAAATCCTGAGAGAATAATGGACCTGATCATGAGATGTAGGTTGCTTTGATATATCAGGAGTAAGATCTATAAGTTACGGTCAAAACCTCAGTATGTTGGGCAGCCGCATTTAGTGTTGATGGAACATATATTCGCAAGATGGAATTCATAATCTCTTAACGGAGATATAAAATATTCCCTTGAGATAAGTTTAATGGGATTGGTTATTCAGAGTGTTGGGCCCAACCACTTTAGTAAAGAGTTACTAAAGTATATATTTATGGAATTGGATTTCATAAATATATGACGAATAACATTAAGGATAAAACCGGGTACTCAAGGATTAAGATGTAGTAATCTTTAAAGTGGCAGTCTATATTTATGACTTTGTATTACTACGAATATTTTAATGAAGGGGTTGCATGTACAATAAAGTCTTGGGATATAATTTATTAATAAGGCCTAGAGTGCAATTATATTCTTATAGTGGTATTGAATATAATTAATGGTAACTTTGGACTTGTTAAGAGTTGACAGAAAAGCCCAAGGCCCATTGTAGCTAGAGTCTTATTTGTTCCCTTTTGGTCCCACTCCAAGCCACACACTAGAGCCCAATTAGAATGGCCCAAAAGGCTAGCCCAATTAGATAATCAGTTATATATAAGGAGAGAAACATACAGAATTTAATAAGTCTCTTTGAAAAGTATTTTTCATCAAGATTACAAGAAAAATGGAATGAAATGGTTTGTATGTGAGTGTTGGACACTCCCATGTTCTCTCCTTGGAAACTGATTGAGAGACCACACATCTTGAACATTAAGTGGAATTGGAGTGAAGATTGAAAGTCTTCCCAAGAACTTCAGATTTCTAGTTTTGAATTTCACCACACCAAGGTACGCTTTCTATTCTTTGTTCTAGAATTCAAGGTTACATGTTATCTCTCATGAATGAAGTAGATCCGTGTTTGTTGCTTCCGCTGTGTGTTTTGTATGAGATGCAAAACTAGATTTTCCAACAGAATGCATGGTTCGTCTTAACTTCCCTACAACTAATAATGAAGCCGAATATGAAGCTCTGATAGCAGGACTATATCTCACCAAAGCAGTAGGGGCCACGACAGTAATCATTCATTGTGACTCCCAAGTCGCCACAAATCAAGTAAACGGTGACTACGAATGTAAAGGTGAAAGGATGAAGAAGTACCTGGAGCAAGTAAAGAGAAGGATGAATGACTTACAGGCCAAGGTTGTTTAGATCCTAAGAGGAGAGAACGAGGAGGCCGACCGTCTTGCCAAGGCCATGTCAGCAAAATACATGGTTATCCCCGAAAAGGTATTATCCTTTGTTCAGCTCTCACCACTAATAGATCCCATCAATGTGCAGGAGATAGGGTCTAAAAGCAACTAGACCACACCACTAATCTCCTACTTGAAAGACGGCGCATTACCAGACGGTAAGGAAGCTGCAAGGAGGTTGAAAGTCCAAGCAGCATGATTCATCCTAGTAAAGGACGTCTTGTACAAGAGAGGCTTCTCCTGACCGTATCTGAGGTGCCTTATCCCCAAAGAGGCAGATTACTGTTGGAAAAATACATGTTTGTATCGCATACAAAACATACGCAGCGAAAAATTAATAGATCTACTTCATTTGCAATTGATAACATGTATTATGTAAATTTCAGAATTCAAGAACAAGATAGTGTATCTTGGTGTGGTGAATTTCAAAACAAAGATTAGAAGTACTTGTGAACACTTTAAATCTTCACTCCAATTCCACTAACGCCTAAGAAGTGTGGTCTTTTAATCAGTTTCTATGTATTTGTTCAAAGGAGAATGAGATAGTGTCCAACACTCACATACATACCATTTCATGTAACTTACTAAATTCTGTATATTTCTCTTCATATAACTGATTATCTAATTGGGCTAGTTTTTTAGGCCTTTCCAATTGGGCTTTAGTATGTGGCTTGGAGTGGGACCAAAAGGGAACAAATAAAACTCTAGCTTCAATAGGTCTTGGGCTTTTTTCTCAACTCTTGACAAGTCCAAAGTTACCATTAATTATATTTAGTACCACTATATAAATATGATTGCACTCTAGGCCTTATTAATTATGTTATATCCCAAGACTTTATTGTACATGCAATCCCTTCATAAAATATTCGTAGTAACACAAAGTCATAAATGTAGACTGCCACTTTGTAAATTACTACATCTTAATCCTTGAGTACCCGATTTAATCATTTAAAGTTATTCATCATATATTTATGAAATCCAATTTCATAAATATATACTTTAGTAATTTCTTACCAAAGTGGTTAGGCCTAATTCTTTGAATAACTGTACCTATTAAACTTATCTAAGGGAATATTTTATATCTCTATTAATAGACTATGATTTCCATCTTGAGAATATATGTTCCATCAATACTAAATGTGGCTGCCCAACATACTGACGTTTTTATCGTGTCTTTAGATCTCACTCTTGATATATCAAAGCAACCTACGCTTCATGACCAAGTCCATTATTTTCTCAAGATTAAGAGTTCATACAAATAGAAGTCATGAGATTTATTATTCATTTGACAGTCATTAGGAGAATAATAAATCTCACGGTAATCCAATTCAATATGTTTTAACTCTTAAAACATATCAACTAGAAGTCTCCACTTCCATGATCAAGAAAAATCATCTTAGTTGATATGTTATAGTCTTTGCAGATGAAATGCTCAATTTCATCACTGACTATGAACTAAAATTCTGAGTTTACAAAGAACTTGTGATTTATATCTTCTGTAACTTTTCACATAAATCATGTACTATGCATTTTATGGACTATATGATAATGTCCGAATATTCATGTTACCATTATTTTAAATAATAATAAAACAACTTTATTAATCACAACATTAAGTCATACATAATGTCATACATAATAACGTACATAGCATCATACAATAGGATTTAAGGACACCAATCCTATCAATTACGTTATGCGGGAAGTCCATGAAGGAGTCTGCGGAAACCATTCTGGATCACGGTCATTAGTGCACAAACTAATCCGAGCAGGATACTATTGGCCAACCATGCAGAAGGATGCCTATACGTACGTTAAAGCTTGCGATAAGTGTCAGAGATTTGGCAACCTCATCAGACAACCGACAGAAGAGCTCACCCTAATGACAGCCCCATGGCCTTTCACTCAATAGGGGTTGGATATCATGGGACCATTCCCGACAGCAGTTAGGCAGTTGAATTTCCTAGTAGTCGATATAAACTACTTTACCAAGTGGGTAGAAGTTGAAGCCTTGGCCGCCATCATAGAGAAGAACATGAGAAGCTTCGTCTAGAGAAACATCATTTGCAGGTTTGGGATTCCTAGAGTTTTGGTCTCAGATAACAGGAAATAGTTCAACAATGACTCCTTTAGTGATTTTTGCTCATAATTAGGAATTAAGAACCACTACTCCTCCCCTGCCCACCCTTAAGCCAACAGACAGGTTGAAGTTACGAACCGATCCTTGCTTAAGATCATCAAGACTCGGCTCGAGGGGGTAAAGGGTATATGGTCGGAAGAGCTGCCGAGCGTGCTATGGGCATATAGAACGATAGCCAAAACACCTATGGGGGAGACATCGTTTCAACTAGCATACGGAAGTGAGGCAGTTATCCCAGCTGAGGTTGGACTCATAAGCTACAGGGTGAATAATTATGATGAAAGGAGGAACAACGAAGCCATGCATCTGCAGCTTGACCTAGTGGACGAGGTCAGGACGACAGCTAAACAAAGGCTTGCACGATACCAGGACCTCATGGCCAAGCACTACAACTCCAGAGTTAGACATAGAGATTTCAAGGTGGGAGACCTCGTCTTAAGGAAGGTAATAGGTGCCATTAGAGATCCCACCTAAGGAAAGCTCGGACCTACTTGGGAGGGACCATATAGAATCACTTCATGGTTAAGGAAGGGCAACTACCACTTGGAGACGCTAGACAGAAAGAAGTTGCACCATCCATGGAACACCGAGCATCTCAGGAAATACTACCAGTAGATGACAGCGTGAAAAGCAACACTTCTCATTTCCAGTTTAATTCTTTTAGTTAAATTTTGCTTACAGTACTCTCTAAGCCTAAAAGGCAAGTTTTTATCCCTTTTGAGAACAATTTTTACTTATGCAGACATTTATCATAATAAGAGGAGTTTTAGATATGGCCTGTGTATGTATTTATAAAACTACTTTTGTTAGTCCACAAGTGGACGGGCTCATCCCCTTGGGATGCCTTGGGATTATCAAGTCCATGAATGGATAAGCTCTTTGCTAAGTCCACAAGTGGACGAGCTCATTATCAAGTCCACAAGTGAACAAGCTCATTATCAAGTCCACAAGTGAACAAGCTCATTATCAAGTCCACAAGTGGACAAGCTCATTACTAAGTCCTTAAGCGAACAAGTTCATTACTACATCCTTAAGTGGACGAGCTCTTTACTAAGTCCATAAGTGGACGAGCTCATTATCAAGTCCATAAGTAGACGAGCTCATCATCAAGTCCATAAGTAGACGAGCTCATCATCAAGTCCATAAGTGGTTGAGCTGATTAAAAGTCCTTAAGCAGACGAGTTCACAAATGGACAAGTTCATCCCCTTGGGTTGCCTTGGAATTATCAAGTCCATAAGTGGACGACACATTACTAGGTCCACTAGTGGACGGGTTTATTACAAAATCTAAGCAGAGGAATTAAACAAGTGGACAAGCTTATGATTAAGTAGAAAAGCTTATTATTAAGAAGACGAGTTCATTATAGGGTCCAAAAATGGACAAGCTCATTATTAGACTTGCAAATGTTCAAGTTTTATACAGACATAAAAGATGGACAAGCATACACATATCTTAAGATAAAAATCAACATAAAGCAAAAGATAACGGATGTAAAAATAAATGCCATAAATAAAGTGTTTATAACGACGCCCAAAAACAAGGGCAATTACCACTATTCAAAAATAAGAGCAAATACTTAAGAAAATAAGAACTAAAACTAAACGTTCGGGCATCCTGGGAAGTTAGGTTCTGGGCAGAAGAATTCGGGGCATCTTGGGCATCCAGGTTTTGGGCGACAGGTGCGGAAAGGATGAGAGGTGAATCATTAGTAGATAGATCCAAGGGAGCGACGGGGCCTTTGACAGCTGGCTGAGTCATCTTTCAGATCTCGCTTTAACTCAGTAGAGTCGTTGGTCTCCTCATTGACGATGTCGCCATGAGTGGGGGTCATCGGCACTGGGTCATCCATGGTGACTTTGGAAAGATCCAAGTCCAGGTAGACGGTCTTGACCTGTTTCAGGCAGTCCTCGAACTCATCACCATAGTAAGCTGTGCAAGCATTAATAAAAGGCCGTGACGCCTTGAGTTCTATGACGGCGTCAGCTTTTGCCATCTCGACCTACCCACAAATGGTCGTCAACTCCACCTCTTGCGCCTAGTTTCGGAGGATGGATTCTTGCTTCAACTTTTCCTTGATGTCCGTCAGCTTCTTGTTAAGGGTGTGAACAAACTCTTTATATTGATCCATCTCCTTATTTTGGATTTCCTGGCGCTTCCTAAGCCGACAGATCACTCCCTCACCAGAAGCACACCTCTCTTAGAGTGCCTTCATATGCATTGACGCCTATAAGCACAAACAATTGTCAGCAAGAGAAAATACGAAGAAGAGTCAAAGTTTTAGGAAACATACCCTAGCTAGGTCAAATAGACTTGACGCCCCAAATTCCTCTTTCAGCTGCTCAGCACAAGGATCAATATCTGTCTCCTTGATGATTGACTCAATCATCTTGACGGTATGTTCCTTATGAGTAAAAAGGTGAGGCTTATTTCCCTGGATGACGGGACCTACCGACGTCATTAGACCTTTCCCAGCCCCATGGCTGGGCTTGGGAGGCGACGGTAGCTTTAGCTGTTTGCTAGCAGCAAGAACGCCCGGCCCCTTTTTTAGCAGACAGTCATCCTTCCCATCACTCTTTCATTTGGACGTTCCCTTGCCACTAGCCTTAGGAGCTGACGTAGACCTCCTTTCCTCCCTCTTGCGTGCCGTAGCCGCCACCCTCACCAAAGCTCTTTGCCTCCCCAACTCCCTTTCTGCCAAGAGTAAGGATGGACGTTAAGGAAGAAGACGACACTAGGAACAAAAAAAGAGAGGGGGGGAAGCATACAAACTTACATCGATGGGAATATGCGTTTAGCTTATGAGTTGAAGCCGTTAGTTCGGGACCTCCACAATAAGCGTGTAGATATCAAGGGTAATCAAATCCCTGCACCTCCTCTCGTCAAAAGGTATCTTAAGTACCCGATGAATGAAAGCCTCTTGCTCGTCGGTTATGAGTGGATGGACGCTGGCTGAAAGAGAAAAAGTAGATGACATTAAACATAAGCCAATAAATGAAAGAAAAATTAAAAGTAAACATACAAACAATGTTATACCTGAATCCTTGACAATACCCCAAGTATTGTCAAACCATGGGGCATCGTCTCCCACTTTTCCCGACGGCATACCCAATTCGTCCCCTTTACAAAGAAATATCTGCCCTTCCAGTTTCGGTTGGAGTTGGGCATATCAGACACCAGCCTGAGCTCTCTCTTCCTCGCTTCGAAATGGTATATTCCCTTAGACGAGGAGATATGTTGAGGTTTGTAACACCAAAAGAACTCATCTAGTGTTAGCTGACGGTTCCCCCCACTAAAATGACCCTAGAGGATTTCAGCCCCTATGAATATTCTCTAAGCATTTGGGGGCGATTTGGCTGATGGAAAAGCCACGATAATTAGCCAACTGACGGTGTAAACCGTCAGAGGTAGCCTCAGTCATGCCGCGAACATGGCGTCATACATGCCGACATTTGTGGTCTTCCCAGAATAGCATTTTTCGTACTTCCCAGGCAGACGGATTGGAATATTGTTAGGAATTTGGTAACACTCCCTTAAGTTATTAAATACTTTGGTCGTCATCATCAGGTTAAAGTCATTAACGGTCCATATCGCCGGAAGGATAAAAGCACGGGTATGGCTGTCCCCTAAGCTTCTTGTACTTCCTTCCACGGAAGTTTCCCCGTCATTTCCATCACCCTCGTCATCTTCTCCTTCTGTTTCCCCCTCGTTCTCTCCTTCACCCTCGTCATACTCCTTCTCATCTCCCTCTCTTCCTATTACCTCCTTTCCATCAAAGCCTTCCTCTCGTCAACAAGAGAATGGACAAACAGTTGTTAGGATATATGCCCTTAAATCCTATTGTATAATGCTATGTATGACATTATGTATGACTTAATGTTATGATTAATAAAGTTGTTTTATTATCATCTAAAATAATGGTAACATGAATATTTGGACATTATCATATAGTCTATGAGATGCATAGTATGTGATTTAGTCACGGAAGTTATAAATCACAAGTTTTTTGTAAACTCAGAATTATAGTTCGTAGTCGGTGATGAAATTGGACATTTCATCTACGAAGACTATAACATATCAATTAAGATGATTTGTCTTAATCATGGAAGTGGAGACTTCTAGTTGATATGCTGATATATTTTAAGAGTTAAGACATATTGAATTGGGCCTCTGTGAGATGTATTATTCTTCTAATGATTGTCAAATGAATAATAAATCTCACGACTTCTATTTGCATGAACTCTTAATCCTAAGAGAATAATAGACCTGATCATGAGATGTAGGTTGCTTTGATATATCAGGAGTGAGATCTAAAGTCACGATTAAAACCTCAGTATGTTGGGCAGCCACATTTAGTGTTGATGGAACATATATTCTCAAGATGGAATTCATAATCTCTTAACGGAGATATAAAATATTCCCTTGAGATAAGTTTAATGGGTTTGGTTATTCAGAGTGTTAGGCCTAACCACTTTAGTAAGGATATACTAAAGTATATATTTATGAAATTGGATTTCATAAATATATGATGAATAACTTAAAAGGATTAAACCGGGTACTTAAGGATTAAGATGTAGTAATTTTCAAAGAGGCAGTCTATATTCATGACTTTGTATTACTACGAATATTTTATGAAGGAGTTGCATGTATAATAAAGTCTTGGGATATAATTTATTAATAAGACCTAGAGTGTAATTATATTTATCTAGTGGTATTAAATATAATTAATGGTAACTTTGGAATTGTCAGAGTTGATATAAAAGCCCAAGGCCCATTGGAGCTAGTGTCTTATTGGTTTCTTTTGGTCCCACTCCAAGTCACACACTAAAGCCCAATTGGAAAGGCCCAATAGGCCGGCCCAATTAGATAATCAGTTAGTTACAAAAAGGAGAAACATACATAATTTTTTATAAGAGAAAAAGAAACATCATTGTAAAGTGGTGTGTATGTGTGAGTGAAGCCACTCAATTATTCTCCCTTGAAAACTGATTGAGAGACCACACTTCTTAGGCATAAAGTGGAATTGGAGTGAAGATTAAGAGTGTTCTAAAGTACTTCTAATCTTTTGTTTTGAATTTCACCGCACCAAGGTACGCTATTTCGTTCTTAAATTCTGAAATTTACATAATGCATGTTATTAATCATGAATGAAATAGATCCATATTTGTTGCTTCTGCTGTGTGTTTTGTATGAGATACAAAACCAGATTTTCCAACAATTGGTATCAGAGCCAGATTTTCGTCTCATGATTGTATAACATATGATTGAATTTTAGAATAAAAGAAAATGGTTTCTTGATGTTGTCAATGCATTTGACACCGTTGTTATTGTTTTGATTGCATCAAATGAATTCATTCACATAGTGTTTACTTTCTTTGAATAGTGCCATGCACAAACATATATGTGATATATATTGGTTCATCAAAGGATATGTGTATGAATCCATAGCCAAGATTAGAAGATGGCGATGTGCACGGTTTAAATAAATAACCGTCCAATGCATGAAAGTGGTTATTGCACCTTTTGGATTGTTATTGCATTGCTTGGCAAAATAAGCACTGTTTGAATCCAATTCGTTTCTATTATCTGTATATATTAAGAGTATTCAGAAAGTTAGTTATTGCTTTTTTTGCTGTCAAAAATACCCCTAAATTAATTAACCAACAACTTAAAAATGGGGTTAAAATAGTAAATTAGCAAAAAAAAAAAGTTAGTTATTGCTTTTTTATACTGTCAAAAATACCCCTACCTAAAACTTAAAAATGGGGTTAAAATATTAAATTGACAAAAATAATAAATTCATACTTCTACATTGAAATGCCTCTATACTTCTAATAAACTTCTACTTTTACATTGATTTAGATTCCTACTTCTACTCACTAACTCCCTACAAAATAGGATCACTCTTTTGTTAGTTTTAAAACTCCTCCAATCTACAAAACTCAGCCAAGTATTTTTTTTTTTTTTTGTGATTGAAAAAAATTAAAATCTCAAATTATAATAAATACAAATTATTAGTTTTTACCCAAAAAATAAAAAAGCATTTGAGCACGCGCGTGAGCGCGTGCTCAGAAGCTAGTATTAGATAATGGGAACATGGTTGAATATAACCGTTGAACATGGTTGAACATGGTTGAGTATAACTAATGTAATCCGTTTCTATTATATTAGTTATTGAATATAACCGCCTGGTTAGTTATTAACAATTTTTATATTGCGTGAACCAAATGGTTACATTGCTTGGCCATATAAAGTATATATATTGAGTGAATTGCCAATCCGCTTATATATATTGCATGAATTGACAATTGTCAATTAACTCAATATGTATACAAAACAATTGTCAATTCATGCAATATATATATATATATATATATATATATATATATATATAAGGCTTGCATGTTTTGATTATTATAAGCATGTAATATGTGCTTTGGTTGTATTGAATGCTTTATATACAATTTGCATTGAATGCGAATATTATTTGATAAATATATATGGGTTTATATGCAAATTTTTTATTATAAAGGATTCATCATATTGTTGCCTGCCTTAGTTTATATATTTATATATATATTAACACTAGGATTAAAGTATTCGTTTAATGAAATTTATTCCTAATGAGATTAGGATTATGTTTTTCAAGTTTTCTAGCGTTATTATGATTCTTGATCTTAAAAACCTTTAATTTAAAACATCTAGTGGGAGAGAGATACAAGGGTTGGATCTCACGGCTTCCATTATCGGTTCATAGTAGTGTGAGTAAGCATCTCGTCTTGGCGTATATGCCTCGCGATCCCAAAGGAGGGTGTTTACTTCATAGTACTACAAGATTGAACTTACCCATTTAAAGTAGTGTGAACAAGCACCTCGTCTTGGCGTATATGCCTTGCGATCCTAAAGGGGGGTGTTTTGTTTCATGGTACTACAAGTTTAAACACTATAAAGGGAGATGAAATGTGGCTACGTATAATTCTAGATAATGGTGTACACTAGACTAAGTGTAATGTTAACCTCCCAAAGGAGCTATGTCATTATTACTTAGAGGCTAAAGGTAAAACGACATATTATTTTTGTTTGGTAAAAGTTACCATGATAGCATTAATAGTGAGAATATTTCTCAACCAATTAATGTGTTTATAATAAACTTGCTACCAAGGAATTATAGACATGGATTGGGTTGTCGTTGCATATATTATTTTTTGGTTTTATTAAGGTTCCATATTATATGCTTATATGCTAAATTGATAATGTCCAGTTTACTTATTATATTCATATTTATTATTTCAGATTTAAATCATGGCATCATTTAGCCCATTTGTTACTATTCTTAATCAAAATAAACTGACTGGATCCAACTATGTTGACTGGAAAAGAAACTTGGACATTGTTCTCACTGCTGAAGAGCACAAATATGTGCTTACTCAACCATGTCCTAGCTTTCCATCATTAGATGCTCCTCTTGAGGAAAAATAGCGATATGATCGTTGGTAGAAATCTAATGAGATGGCTAAGTGTTATATCCTAGCATCTATTTCAAATTTTCTACAGCATCAAATGCAGGATGTAGAATTGGCTTCGGACATTATGCTAAGTCTGAAGGAGATGTTTGGTGAGCAAGGCCATTCTGCAAGGCAATAAACTATGAGACAAGTTTATAATACCAAAATGGCTGAAGGTACTTCAGTGAGGGAGCATTGTTTTAGGATGATCTCTAATCTGAATACATTGGAAGTTTTAGGTGCTGATATTGATGGAGAATCCCAAGTGGATATGATACTCCAGTCACTACTAGAATCATTCAAGGAATTCAGGCTTAACTATAATATGAACAAAAAGGTTTATACATTTTCTGAATTGATGAATGAGTTGATAGCGGCGGAAGGCATCCTTGGTACTTCTAGTGTTGATGCCAATATGGCTGAGGCTTCTACTTCTCAACCTAAGTCGAAAGGTAAGGGTAAAAAGAAGAAGAAGAAGAAGAAGAAGAAGAAGAAGGACTTCACCAAGAGAGATGGTAAACAAGTTGCCTTAGGAGTTGCCAACAAAGGAAAAAAAACCAAAGGAAAGTGTTTCCATTGTGGTGAGAAAGGACATTAGAAGAGGAATTGTCCAATATTCAAGGCTGCCAAGAATAAAGGTACGAAGTATACATTCCTTCTTGAAATATGTTTGGTACAGAATCCCACAGATTCCTGGTGTGTGGATTCAGGTTGTACTAATCATATCTGCAATACTTTACAGGGGTTCTAGGAGACCAGAAAGCTGAATGAAGGGGAATTATTTCTTACTTTGGCTGATGGGAGCAGAATACCAATTGTAGCTGTTGGAGTGTTTAATTTATGTTTTGAGTCTAGGGTTTTAATATTGGAAGATTGTTTGTATGTACCTAATGTTGGTGGGAATTTAATTTCTACGACTTATTTAGGTAAACATGGGTATTATGTTATCCTAAAAGACAATGTTGTAATAAAGAAGGATAAAATGTTTATCTATTCTGGCAATATTGTGGATGGTCTTTATATTTTAACTCCTGACAAGCATGAATTATATAATTCTGAATTAGATAGTAGCTCTCATGTAAAATCATTAAAGAGAAAGTTTCCTTTTACTAGTGATGCATATCTATGGCACTTGCGTTTAGGTCATATTAATTCAAATAGGATTCAAAGACTAATCAAAGATGGACTTTTACAGGCCATGGACTTTGATGGATTTCCAGTTTGCGAATCTTGTTTGGAAAATGACCAAACGACCTGTTAATGCAAAAGATAGAAGAGCCCAAGAATTACTTGAATTAGTTCATACAAATGTATGTAGTCCTATGTCAACTCAAGCAAAAGGAGGTTATGAGTACTTCATCACTTTTATAGATGATTACTCAATACATGGTTATGTGTACCTAATGAGACGAAAGTCCGAAGCCTTTGAAAAGTTCAAAGAGTTTAGGGTTGAAGTTGAAAATCAATTGGGTAAACGCATAAAGGGCTTTCGATCTGATCGTTGTGGCGAATACCTTCTTGGGGATTTCAAGGATTATCTAATTCAAAATGGGATTGTCTCCCAATTGACTGCACTTGGAACTCTCCAACAAAATGGTGTAGCGGAAAGAAGAAATAGGACTCTTTTGGAATGGTTAGGTCCATGATGAGTTATTCAACTTTACCAATTTCCTTTTGGGGATATGCACTAGAAACTGCAATTCATATTTTGAATTTAGTTCCATCAAAATCTTTTCCCAACACACCTAAGGAATTGTGGAGTGGGCGTAAGACTAGTATGATATATCTCCACATTTGGGGATGTCCAGCACATGTGTTGAAAGGGAAGTCTGATAAGTTGGAAGTTAAAACGAAAGTATACATGTTTTTAGGGTATTCAAAGGAAACCAAGAGTTATTTATTCTATAATCATAAGGATAACAAAGTGTTTGTTAGCACCCATGCCAAATTTTTGGAAGATGATTATGTGAATAATTTTAATTGTAGAAGTAAAGTTGTATTGGCTGAATTAGATGAACCTGTAATTGAACAACCAATGGATGAAACTAGGAATGATGTGGCTGTATTGGATACACCACAAGACATTACTCATGAGATGACTAGTACACAGTGCCTCGTCGTAGTGGGAGAATTGTTCGGCCTTTTATGAGATTTATAGGTTTGGGAGAAACTTATGAAGCTGTCCCAAAAGAGGCTAAATCGGATCCCTACACTTATGAGGAGGCAATGAATGATATAGATGCACATCATTGGGTCCAAGTTATGAAATCTGAATTGGATTCTATGTATTCCAATTAAGTATAGGATCTTGTAAGGGTGCCAAACGGCATTAAACCTGTTGGTTGCAAATCGGTTTACAAGAGAAAGAGAGGGATAGTTGGAAAGGTTGAAACTTTTAAAGCAAGACTAGTGGTGAAATGGTATACACAAAAAGAAGGTATTCATTATGATGAAACTTTTTCGCCAATAGCCATGCTTAAATCTATCAGAATTCTCTTATGCATTGCTGCTCATTATGATTATGAGATTTGGTAAATTGATGTCAAGACTGCATTTCTTAATAGCAATCTTGAAGAAGAAATCTATATGATGCAACTTGAAGGTTTCATAGCAAAGAACCAAGAGCATATGGTATGCAAATTGAAAAGATCCATTTATGGACTTAAGCAAGCATCTAGGTCATGGAACATCAGATTTGATCAAGCAATCAAATCATTTGGTTTCGAACAAAATCTTGATGAACCATGTGTGTACAAAAGACATTGGGACAAAATAGTAATGTAGTGCTTTATGTTGATGATATTCTACTCATTGGAAATGATGTAGGGGTAATGTTATCGGTAAAGGTTTGGCTGTTAAGCCAATTTGAAATGAAGGACTTGGGTGAAGCTAACTTTATTCTAGGGATCAAGATTTGGCGAAATCGTAAGAATAAGATGCTAGGTTTATCACAAACTAGGTATATAGATAAGGTTCTAGAACGGTTTAGCATGCAAAACTCCAAGAAAGGATTACTTCCTTTTAGACATGGAGTTCCTCTGTCTGATGACCAAAGGCCTAAGACTGTAGAGGAAGAACATATGATGAGACAAGTTCCTTATGCTTCTGCAGTGGGAAGTCTCATGTATGCCATGCTTTGTACTAGACCGGATATCTGTTATTCAGTTGGCATGGTCAGCCGATATCAATCAAATCCAGGACTTAAACACTGACAAGCTATAAAGCATATTCTCAAGTATCTACTGAGAACAAGAGATTATATGCTTGTTTACCATAGTGAGGATTTGATTCCCATTGGTTATACAGATTCAGATTTTCAATCAGATCTTGATTTCAGAAAGTCCAATTTAGGTTGTGTGTTCACCTTGGGAGGTGGAGCCATTAGTTGGAGGAGTGTTACACAATCTTGTATTACGGACTCCACCATGGAAGCTGAATATGTTGCTGCTTGTGAGGCGGCAAAGGAAGCTGTTTGGCTCAAGAAATTCCTTTCTGATCTTGGTGTTATGAGAATGGAGCAAGTTCTCATCACATTGTTTTGCGACAATAGTGGAGCAGTTGCACAATCCAAGGATCCAAGGAATCACAAGAAAGGAAAGCACATTGAGAGAAAGTATCACATTATTCGAGACTTTGTTGCTCGAGGAGATGTAGTAGTAGCAAAGATTGATAGTGCAAGTAATCTAGTGGTTCCCTTTATCAAAACCTTGCCACAAAGGACTTTTGAGTCACATTTAGAGAGAATGGGAGTTAGATTAGTGCACAATAGCCTTTAAGGCAAGTGGGAGATTGTTAAGATATATGCCCTTAAATCCTATTGTATAATGCTATGTATGACATTATGTATGACTTAATGTTATGATTAATAAAGTTGTTTTATTATTATCTAAAATAATGGTAACATGAATATTTGGACATTATCATATAGTCCATGAGATGCATAGTATGTGATTTATGTGATTTAGTCATGGAAGATATAAATCACAAGTTCTTTGTGAACTCAGAATTATAGTTTGTAGTCGGTGATGAAATTGGGCATTTCATCTACGAAGACTATAACATATCAACTAAGATGATTCGTCATAATCATGGAAGTGGAGACTTCTAGTTGATATGTTGATATGTTTTAAGAGTTAAGACATATTGAACTGGGCCGCTGTGAGATGTATTATTCTTCTAACGACTGTCAAATGAATAATAAATCTCATGACTTCTATTTGTATGAACTCTTAATCTTGAGAGAATAATGGACCTGATCATGAGATGTAGGTTGCTTTGATATATCAAGAGTGAGATCTAAAGTCACGATTAAAACCTCAGTATGTTGGACAACCATATTTAGTGTTGATGGAACAAATTCTCAAGATGGAATTCATAATCTCTTAAAGGAGATATAAAATATTCCCTTGAGATGAGTTTAATGGGTTTGGTTATTCAGAGTGTTAGGCCTTACCACTTTAGTAAGGATATACTAAAGTATATATTTATGAATTTAGATTTTATAAATATATGATGAATAACTTAAAGGATTAAACCGGGTACTCAAGGATTAAGATGTATTAATTTTCAAAGTGGCAGTCTATATTCATAACTTTGTATTACTACGAATATTTTATGAAGGGGTTGTATGTATAATAAATTTTTGGGATATAATTTATTAATAAGACCTAGAGTGCATTTATATTTATATAGTGGTATTAGATATAATTAATGGTAACTTTGGACTTGTCAAAAGTTGATAGAAAAGTCCAAGGCCCCATTGGAGCTAGTGTCTTATTGGTCCCTTTTGGTCCCATTTCAAGCCACACTAAAGCCCAATTGGAAAGGCCCAATAGGCTGGCCTAATTTGATAATCAGTTAGTTATAAAAAGGAGAAACATACAGAATTTTTTATAAGAGAAAAGGAAACATCATTGTGAAGTGGTGTGTATGTGTGAGTGAAGCCACTCAATTATTCTCCCTTAGAAATTGATTGAGAGACCACACTTCTTGGGCAAAAAGTGGAATTGGAGTGAAGATTAAGAGTGTTCCCAAGTACTTCTAATCTTTTGTTTTGAATTTCACTGCACCAAGGTATGCTATTTCGTTCTTAAATTCTGAAATTTACATAATATGTGTTATCAATCATGAATGAAATAGATCCATATTTGTTGCTTCTGCTGTGTGTTTTGTATGAGATACAAAACCAGATTTTCCAACAACGGTTCCCTCTCTGACGACCAGGATAAGCCCTCATCAGGCCCACAACCTGACAAGAATACCTCGTCATAGCCTGCTTCTTCACGGACTGATGACGTTGCTTCACTATCTCCTGACATCTATTCACCTACAAGTGACAGAGGTATTCTAAGAACCTAAGTTGACGGTCTCTCTAAAGAATTAATGACCAATTGGAAAAAGAGGACGAAAGATACAACAAAATAAAAGAAAAAGAAAATTTACAAGTTGAGTATAGATAGTTCCTTGAGAAGTGATGACATCAAGTAGTAATAGCAAAGGTGACGAGATCAACAAGTCGACGAAGGCAACAAAGATGAAACTGACAAGCTCTCTCTCTTAAAATTAGCAAGGATGAAATAAGAGAAATGAGAGGAGGAGCTGAGACATATATAGGATGAAGAAGGCACGGAAGACAAAGTGATGCATTCGTCCAGAAACGAGGTGAACTAGCTTGCACCACGTGTTCGAGCATTTAATAATGGCTGTTTGAGAAATCATCATAAATACACCTTTCTCTTTTCCTAAAAATAAAAAGCTATAAATCAGACTCCATAACCCGTCAACCAGAGCCAATAGAGCTATGGAGTAGGGGGCAGCTGATGAGGATAATTCTAAAAGAATGATGAACTTGTCTATATAAGACGAGGCCAATGGCCTCAATAAACTCATCAGCATTTCCTAGGTACTCAAAAGAGTAGACAATGCCACCTCAAGACCGATGACTCCACCATAAGATCCCGACACTTGTATAAGAGGGCGTGGGAAGTTGACGGGAGGAAGTTGACGGAGATAAGAAGACAACTAATGGGTCCAATCAGGCCTTGCTTGGCCTCCATGCATGAGTATGTAAGGAAATGTCTTGCGCTCCACGATTATCCCTAATTAAGAGGGTTCCTATAAGGAAAGGATCTTGCAAGATGCACACATTAAGGAGAATCTTCCCTACAAGGAAAGCCCCTCTTTGCCAAGAAATTAATGTCAACCCCACACTACTTTAAAAACCCCAAAGCCTTCACAAATCAAGGTACGCATATTTTCCCTAGCTCTGACACTTTAGAGTTGTGAAAAGTTTTCTAACTTGACCTTCGGAGGGTATTTGGCCGGTACCACACCGGTACCCTCTACAAGGTCTTCTTTGTTTCTGTTTCGCAGGTGTTATCTTGGGCACGTAAGGACTGTGTGACTTACTGACGATTTTTGGCATCATCACATATATTCTGAAATCTATTCTTTCTAATGCATTTATTTTTCTTCATTCTCTAACGAAGTCAATTTATTCATTTGATACGCCTTTTTGATGTTGTTCTTTTATATGTTAAAATATTATAACTGTGTGGGCTAGAGGCCCAAATGCATATATTGGGCCTTGGGTTTGTCTGAGGAAGTTCAAATATCCAAGAAGGGGTCAGTAGTATAGAAGAAGTAGATGGTAGGCTTCACTTCCAATTTTTGATTGTGAAGAATCAGGAGGTAATCCGAGGAGGAATATATCCTCAGCTTAATAAGGCAAAGGTCAGGATGTATACTTTGCTATTTAGGATAAGGTGTAAGAAGGTCTTACTACTGAGGGCGTATCTTACAAGTGTATGGCATAGCTAGGAACTATAAAATATCTAAAGGAAAAGCTGCTACCACCGCATTTAATACCCTGCAACTAACACCCTGGCCATATTAATGGAGAAATGATGTCTGAACAGTGGCTTAGTAGCCTCACAGCTATGATCTAAGAGCTTCAGGATGGTGCGGATGGGACAAATATCAACACCAACCGTATGACCTGCACGTGGGAGAGAAAGAGGGAGGAAGAAGGGAGTATAAAAAGAAGGAAAGGAGAAAAAAAAGAGGAAAGGCCACTAAGAACAAAACGTGTAATCACACTTGGAACAATATATATAAGAATTGATCTCCTCGGACATTGGCCGAGGACATTTTTCTGAAGTTGAACTTATTATTTCTCTTTTACTTATCATCTGAATCCATCCTGACCATTGTCCAACTCGTTCCTAGCCTAGTTTTCTCAACCTACTCTCTATAAATTCATTGTTTTTGGGCCTTTTGGGCTGATCCATTTATCGTTTGGGCTTAGAGTTCAAATCTGTGTCCTTACAATAACTATTGCCTATAACACTAAATAAGCTTTTCCAATTCTCAAAAAAAAAAAAAAAAAAAAAAAAAAAATCTTTTCCAAAACCTATTGCTCTAATGACTCTTTCTGAGTGTTGGTATCATCTCTGAGTGTAAATAATTACTGTTTTCTATATAAAAACTTCTATAGTTTTTATTTTCTTATTTTTGGGTTTTTTGGTTGCATTTTATATGGCAAGAAAAAACATAGGATTTTGCAAACAAATTGAGAAATGGGAGGGGAATATATTATATTAAAAAATGATCGAGACTTTAATTTTCATTAAAGAAGGATGTCATTGATAATAGACATGGCGTGCCTAACATTATTGGTGTTAGTATTTTTTATTCCCTCTTAAATTGTAACTTATTTTTTCAAGTGATCATAACTTTAAGCAAATTTAAAATTTTTTTTCAACTAATCCGTGCATCGCACGGGTTAGCAACTAGTTACATATATAGATGAGCCAACTATTTTGGTCTCTCTTAGAAAAAGCCGAAAACACATGTCCAATTTTCATTCTATGCTGCGGACCTCTCACAGCCAAAGACAAGAGAAGCTAATTCCAAAAGGATATTGAGATTGGATTTCTGTACTTCATATGGTCTATGTTTACAGAGATTGGTCTGTATCTTTCTTACCTCAAAGTTAGATCTTGGCTTGACATATCTATACTATTCGAATTATTTAGGAAGAAAAACAAAGTTTTCAATGTGTCTCACTGTTTTTTATTTTTTTTTGTAAATAAATATTTTATTGAAAACACAAAGAAACAAAAATCTAAGTAGCAAATACAAAATAGAGCTTCTCTAAATAAATTACATCCAGAAAAGGGCTAGGAGCAAATTCCTAAACAAAACAATCAGACAAATTTTTCTAAGACACTAGGAAGCTAGAACATGGACTACTTTGTTTGACTCTCTCCGACTCCACCTAAAAACAAAGTATTGGCCATGAGACACCTAGAATAAAGTGTCGGAAGATGTGACTGAGATTCTCCAAGGAACTGTATTAGTAGGCAATTTAACAGCTTCAATGCAGGCTTTGGTATCACTCACAACCACAAAATTCTTAAAATCACGTTCGACTGCTAAACTAGTCGCCCAATTGATGGCCTTAGCCTATACTTGGAGAGGGAGGTTGGTTTTCACCCTTTTTGACAAGAAGAAGACCAAATCCCCTCTCTTGTCTCTAGCCACAATGACAATGAAAGAATGGTACAGCCCTACTGCCACATCGCAATTTATATTTACATCTCCTTGCTTTGGCTTAATCTAGGAAGAAACAATTGGTCTAGGGGGCATTAGGGGACATCGAAGATAATAGAAAGGTGTTCACTAAATTTTTTCAAGATTATTTGAAGATTTTTATCTAGGAAAATTTTAATTCCTTTAGGAACAACTAAATTTCTAACACACCATAGTTGCTCCACCACTAGAGCCCCAAATAAAAGGAACTCCTCCTTGTTAGAAGAGTCGTAGAAAAAAACTTGGTGGGGATAAAAGAAAGTTTATAAACTAACCTAGATTATTAAATTACATTGCATTCGGTCTGCACCCCCAAAACATTATGGCCACGAAGTGGTCACATTACAAAATACAAAAAGATGTAAGGTGGATTCAAGCGAGAAATCACATAGATGACAACTTGGATCCATGGAAGGGAAGTGTGGATACCGTACTTTGTTCGCCTCAAGTTGTGTGTCAGACCCCAAAAATTAAAAAAATATCAACTTTTCTCATGGGGACCGTGGGAACATTTAGATCAAAATGGTCCAACTCATTTGGGCATCGGAGCACTCGAAAAGTGCCATTTTAGTTCAAATTAACCAAAATTCCCCTAGTTAACCCTGGGTTGATCAAAGGTCAAATATGGACAAAACCACCCCAAAACACTTTTTTCATGGTTTTACATCAACCCCAAACTTGTCGGAGATTTTTGTTAACTTTGACTAAGTTTGACTTGAGGTTGACTCTTGGAAGTGCCTGAAAACCTAATTTTTATTAAACCGTTAGAATAGGTTGGAACCAATGTTGCAAATACTATTGAATTCCCTTTCCAAAAACTATTCATGGGTCAAAATTGGAGTTGAAATGGTTAAGATATCTTGAAAACCATGTTGGGCACGTCAGCTCTTTTCTCAAGGTTATATATTTTGATCCTACGGTTGGATTTTCAAATTATTAAGTTTTCTGGAAACTAAACATCCATAACTTTTCATTGATTCCAAGATTAGCTTAATCGGAGTTTGGGAAGGCCTTCAAATGATTAATTATATTTAGAACAGAGAAGAGGGGGAAAAGGACATGATTGTTGATGTCAACATATAGACTCAGCGCACCCTTAAGGGCTAATGGGTTAGCCCAGCAACCCTTAAGAGTGCGCTGGTAGCTGAAGAATCACAAAAAAATTATAAAACACCCAGACCCCCTATAATTGAAAAAAAAAATTGGGTACCTTAGAGCAATTTTCTAGGTAGATTCTCTCTCTCTCTCTCTCTCTCTCTCTCTCTCTCTCTCCTCCTAAATTCTCTCTAAAACACACACAAAAACCTTTAATTTCTCACTTTTTCTACACATCAAGAGGTAGTGTTCTTGCTCTCATCTTCCTCTCCTTGGTCCATACACCTTGGAATTGAGGTTTATGGGTGTAGATGTAGCTTTTTAGCTATAATATAGACTCATTTAATTTCCTAGCATGTTTTAGTGCTTCTTTTTCATTCTAACATGTTTTATTGCTTTTCTACCATGTCTACTTGTGTTCCTAACATGTTTTAATCCTTTGATGTTGGTGGCGTAGCTTTCTTGGGCTAGGATATGTCTAGATTTCACTTTTATTTGCTTTTTGCCATGTTTATTTGCTTCTTGCCATGTTTATGTGCTTCGTGACATGTTTAGGTGCTTAAAAATTTGTTTGGATGCTATGCCTAGTGTTTTTATGGCTTTACAAGTTTTTTTTTTTTTTTTATTTTATGTATTTTTCTTGTGTCTTGCTTTTGGATAGGGTGTAGATCTAGATCTAGTAGTCTAGGCCTACATCCATACACCCCAGTACAATAAAGGGTTTGGATTAGTTCCTATTTGCATGTTTGTGCTTTTTTTTTTTTTTTCCATGCTTCTGTGTTTAGATCCATGCTCGTATGCTTAGGTCTTGTTTCTTGTATTCTTTCCATGCTTCACATGTCTTGTTTCCCTTTGTGGGTTGTGCTTGTTGATCTTTGAGGATTTATTGTTTATTTGGCTACATCCTTTCTCCTTTTGTGCCTTGTTTGTATGTAAACATGTGTGAGAGTACATCTTCACGATGTTGGCTTGCTTTCTGCTTACCTTTCTCTCTTTTGTTTAGCTTTGCATGTTAGTGCTTCTCTTGTTAGCCATATGTGTGCCTTCTAACATGATTATCTTTCCCCTTTGTGTGATAACATGCTTAGCCTCTTTTGTGCTTGTTTTGTGCCATGTTTTTTGGTTTCCTTTTTGTTTGCACCCTTACTTGTTCATGCATGTCTTTGTGTGCTTGTTTGTGTCATCAAGGATAGTTCGTACCCATAATCTCGTGCGGGTTCACACCCGTCTTTGTACACGAGATCCCAAGTCCCTTTTTGGAACTTTGCTTAATGGTACACGTGTTGTCCGTATTCCAATCTAATTGACCTACATATATCAAATCCAAATCCACATTTGTCCTTCGAGGACACCCTCTCTTGTTTTTTTGTTTGATAACATGCTTGTTTTCTCCTTTGCATGCTTCCTTTCCTTTGCTTGCTTGCCATGCTTGTTTGCTTAGTGCTTTCTATACTTGTTTGTTTATCTCTTTTTCTTATCTACTGGCTTTGCATTTTCTTTGTTTGTTGCATGTATACACTTGGAGCGCGGACACAACTTACAAAATGCAAGCCAAAAAGGGCAAAAACACAAGCAAAATGGGAAAGCTCAAAAAGGACAATGATTAGTAGACTAGAAGGCTTAGCCTCTCCACTCTGAGTGGTTTTCTCTCCCTATCTTAGCATTTTTTGTAGAACCATGTTTATAGCTTTCTAGATTAGGGATTTTCTTTCCTGTATCTTGCTTGGGCCGCATTCTTAAGGTATGGAAATGCTTGATTTATCTTTCTTGTATCTTGCCACCATATCCTTTAGATAGAGGCAATGTCTGATTTTTTTTTTCTTGGTATCTTTCTTGGGTCGCATTCTTAGGGTATTGTAGATACCATATTTTGTTTGTCCTCGATTTGCGTGCTAGACCCCCAAAATTCCAAAAATATTAATTTTTCTCCAGGGGATCGTAAAACATCTAGATTGATATGGTACAACCCATTTGGGCATTGGGGCACTCAAAGTGCCATTTTATGTCAAAATGACCAAAATGCCCCTGGTCAACCTAAGGTTGATCGAGGGTCAAAACTACCCCAAAATAATATTTTCCATATTTTTACAACAAACCTAAGGTTATTGGAGATTTTTGTTAACTTTGACCAAGTTTGACTTGAGATTGATTATTGGAAGCGACCAAAAAACCTAATTTTGATTTAACCATCAAAATGGGTTGGAACCAATGTCACTGTGTATATTATTGAATTATCTTTCCAACAACTATTCATGGGTCGAAATCAGAGTTAAAAGGGTTGAGATATCTTGAAAAACCATGTAAGGCGTATCAGCTCATTTCCCGAGCCATAACTTTTTATCCGACCATTAGAATTTCAATTTCTTTAGTTTTCAGGAAACAAAAAATTCATACCTTTCCAGGGACACAAAGATCAGCTCAATCGGAGTCTGAGAAGGCCTTGAAATGTGCGATTGAAAAGGTGGAAAATGACAAAATAGCTGACATCAGCCCGGCGACCCCTAAGGGTGCACTAGGCACTTTTTTGCCTTTTAAATGCCTAAAATGTCTTCTTCCAGATCATATTTTGATGGAGATGAGTTTTAGGGTCTTAGGGCATATTTTCTAAGCAGTTTTCTCCCTCTTTTCGCTACATTTCTCTCCCAAAAACACCTAAAAACCTTTGGTCTTTCATTTTTCTACACATCAAGAGGTAGTGTTCTTGCTCTCATATTTCTCTCCTTGGTCTTTGTACCTTGGATTTTCAATTTAGGGGTGTAGATGTAGCTTTTTAGCTACTATCTATGCCCATTTAATTTTTTATAGTTGTTTGTTGCGTTCTTTAATTTCCTAGCATGTTTATTACTCTATCTTGCTCCCTAGCATGTTTTATTGCTTTCCTAGCATGTCTATTTGTTTTATAACATGTTTTATTGCTTTGATGTTGTTGGCCTAGCCTTCTTGGATTAGGATATGTCTAAATTTCATGTTTGTGCTTAGATGTACATGTTTATGTGCTTTTTGCTATGTTTATGCTTAGATCTACATGTTTATATGATTTTTACCAAGTTTGTGCTTAAATCTACATGTTTATGTGCTTTTTGCCACGTTTGCGCTTAGATATACATGTTTATGTTCTTTTTACCATGCTTGTGCTTAGATCTACATGTTTATGTGCTTTTGCCATGTTTGCGTTTAGATCTACATGTCTGGATGCTATGCCTAGTGCTTTTATAACATTTGTGTACCTTGCTTTTTCCTCTTTCTTATGTTTGGCTTTTGGGTAGGATGCAAATCTATATGTAGTGGTCTAGGCCTACATCCATACACCCATGTTTCAATAAATGTTTTGGATTAGTTCCTTTATGCATGTTTGTGCTTTGTTTTCCCTTTTCCATGTAATTTGCTTTAGACCCGTGCTTCTTTGCTTACATCTAAGCTCTTTCTCATGTTCTTGCTTGTTTTCCCTTTGTGGGTTTGTTGATTGTTGGTCTTTAGGGCTACTTGCTTGTTTGGTTGTGTGAGAGATCGCGCCCCAGACCCATTTTTGTAGTGTTGGGCCAAACCCACGTGAATGGGTGGAGTCGTGTTATTGCCTCTCAAATTGGAGGTTCGACTGATTATATTTTCCCCTTTAGATTAAGGGTTTTACAATGGAGTCGCCACTTGTTTAATAATTGGAATAAAAAAGAAAACCAAAATTGAAAAATTTCGTATTTTATTAATTTAAAATTGAATTTACATTAATCATAGGAAAATTACGTGGCCTTGGTCCTAGATACAATCTAAGATAAAGTACATAGCTTTGTTTCTTAGTTACAATCTAGAAATTGAAAATTACAAGGGTAAGCATTGATCTATCAACCCTTGATCTAAAGCTTGGAGGCTATGTTACAAGGTGGGAAGGTGTTAGGCACCCACTTGCCCGACGAAACCGGTCTTTTAGACTATGGTGGCCAACATTCATACCACGTCATCTAATATGTCATCAATCAAGTTGCATGTTGAATTTAATGTGTGTGCATGTGATAAATCCTAATTCAATTTATTAAGCATTTCATTTGGATTGAAAAATAAATTCTATTGAATGTGTGTGGATGGTGATATCCTAGATTCAAGGATTTGAAAAAAATTTTAAACAAACATTTTTTCATGTTTTTGATGTGGATTTAAGATCAAAACTAGTGTTATGCATGAACATGCGAGAAAAAACTAGGAACATGTGAAGAACACATAAGAACATTCAAACATATTCAAGGAATCAAAATAAACACTAGCATGCTCTAATCTTAAATCAACATTATAGCAACATAAAAAACGAGTTAAGGATAGAGATTATACTTGCATGCAAGATCCACACAGAGGAGGAGGAGGCTCTTAGTGGAAGTCCTAAGGGTGGAGGAGAAAAGAAGAACTAGAAGAAGGAGAATGAGTCTAATACCTTGAGTCTCAAGAAGATCAAGATATGACAAGACTACTCTACTTCACTAAAACTCAAGAGAGGAGAAGAAAGGGGGTTTTTGGCAGTAGTGAAATCAGTTGTCAGAAGGGCTGGAGCAACAGGGGTTATTGTACCCAGGGAGCAAAAGGGGGAGGAATCAGCGATACCCTAAAACCCTAGAGTGACACTATAAAAGGGAGACGTAGCCAACATTGACGGGGCATTTGGCAGTAGTGAAATCAGAATAAAATCATTGGGAAAACTCTATCCGAACTCAAAGAAAGTAAGGAAATATCGCCCGGTATCCCAGAAACAGCCACTATAGTACATACTTGGATTCAAGAGGATTCAAACTTTGCAAGTCTTAGAGGCTTGGATAGCTATCTAAGTCTGTAATTTTTGAGCTTATTTGAACCTTGTATCATGTCTTAGTGAGCACACTGTAATATATAATTAAGAAAACCAATGGAGTATTTCTTATTGATTTAAGGATCTATAACATTTATTTTTGCGCATTACTTTATTACATTGCCCTCCTTTGCTGTTTTCTTGTTGTTCAATACATATAATTCTCGCTTGCTAGTGTATACGTATTGTAGGAATCTTGCCCTGTGCAACACTTGGTTTGTAAAAAACCCATTTAGTTGCGGTAAACCAAGCCCAGTCCCTTCAAACTATAACAAAAGGGCCCGGGGTCCTTGCTTAAGCTTGGGCCTAGACTGTTGAAAAACAGACCCTCACATTTTGGCGACTCCATTAGGGACTGGGCAAAGGAGAGGGAAGAAGTAGTCTCTTCGCAGAGCATGGCTCTAAGACCAAGAAACAACAAAGGTGCCAATGTGCCACTTGCGGCCTCTGAGCCCGTAGGAGAAAATGAAGTAGCCTCTAAGCAGAGGAACGAGGTACCTCTGATGGAATAGGAAGTGGTATCAGGACAAAGGCACAAGGCAGGAGTCGGATCCAGTGGCTCGAATGGCAGAAATGTTGAAAGATCTGCAGCAAGAAATTCGCCTCTTCAAAGAGGGCAGGACACAGGAGATTGGGGGCAATGCTCCCCCCGTGGTTAACCAGGACAGAGCCTAACCAGAAGGAGGGTTAGCAGTAGGAGGGGCTGACAACCCCCGGTACCTGACGCTGGTAGATGTTAATGCCCTTCTGGAACAAGAAAGAGAGAAACTTTCAAGGATCCCTAAGCAATTTTCTCGGGACCCCCATTCCCACCAGAGCTCCTCGGCAAGCCATATCCCAAAGGATATGAACCCCCAAAGTTCCACCCTTTCGACGGAAGAAATGGAAGTGCTGTGGAACATGTGAGTAGATTTATTCACACTATGGGCCCCTACACAGGAGACAGGGAATTATGTCTAAGGGAGTTTGCTAAGTCCCTAGTAGATAAAGCATATACTTGGTACACCACGCTGAGGCCCAGGTCCATCAAGACCTGGGATGAAATGATGGAGAGGTTCTGTGCAAAGTATTACCTAGGCGAGGACAAGGTCACCTTCCAAAGCCTTCAAATGGTGAAGCAAAGGCCTGGAGAGGATTCGGTCCAGTTCATCAAAAGATTTAAAGATGTTTTCCTAGTTTGTTATGGAGACCATAAAGAAAAAGAACTTGTGGAGACCTACATATCCAACATGCTCTTTGATTACAGGCTTAACCCGGAAAACCTGTGCATCACTTAGTTCGCTGATCTGCTACAGAGGACTAGAAGGACAGTACAGACCATGAGAACAAAGAGGGTCCCAGTACCCTAGGCTATGACGACATCAGTAGCAGAGAAGAGGAAGAGGCTTGATGGGAAAGTGTTCGAGGAACCACCAGTAATCCCATGCACCCTAGAAGAGTTAAACCATGTCCTGGACAAATGGATTAGGGATGGAATTGTTAGGCCATTTACCGTGTCCAAGCCGCCAACTGAGGAAGAAAGCAAGAACCCTTTGTTTTGCAGGATTCACAACTATGTCAAGCATTCCACCAAAGATTGTTGGACCCTTCGTAGGCTTTTCACAAGAAACTAAGGGAGGAATCCCTAGAGCTTACTCAGAAGGAACCCGAGGTGCAAAGAAACCCCCTGCCCAATCACAAAGGGAAAGGGGTGGTAGCTGTGGTGATCTACGGGAACCTAGCGAAGACAGAAGAATCTGAAAGATCCTTCCACCCAAGCACAGTCAGGACTCTCCAGAAGAACCCTAAGTTCAGATCACTATTCAGTCAGTTGGGCTTTGGGCCAGAAGCAAGAAGGGTGGCCACAGAATCCCTTATGAGTATAGCAGCAGATTCAGGAATGGAATGCTTCACAGTAGAATCCTATGCTAGTCGAGCTTACCTAGAGACGACGAATGCAATAACCTTCACTGATGAGGACATGGAGGTTGAGCATCAAGACCACCGAAGACCCCTTTATCTAATGGCCCCATAAATGGTGATAGAGTCCGAAGAGCATTAGTAGACATAAGGGCGTCACTCAACCTCATAGCCTTGAGTACCCTGGAAACCGTAGGCTTGACTGGTAAGAGGATCCTAGGGGCTTCCATGGAGTTAACGGAATTTGGAGGATCAACCGAATCAACTGAAGGATATGTGTAGTTGGCCTTAAGAATGGGACCAATAGTGGCCCTGACAAGATTTCATGTGATCAACTCGGAGGTTTCCCACCATGTACTGTTGGGACGCCCATGGCTCCATAAGCATTGCCTTATTCCATCTACGTACCATCAATGTGTTAAAGGGAGATTGAATGGAAGGCCCGTAAGGATCCTTGCCAACCATTCCCCTTTTAGTCAAGGGGAGGTAAACTTTGTGGAAACAATGTTCTATGATGAGCTAGAACAAGATGATGAGGCCCCTATACCAGGAACCCTAGGAACGCCCATCTTAGAAGAAGAGGAAGGAGGGGGCACCCGTGATCTAAGAAACCTCTTGGAAAGAAAAAGGTAAAAGAGGGAACCTAGTTCCTTAGGATCCCGGGAATGTGTAGTAGTACGAGAACCCAGAGGAAACTTAATTTATCGATTGTGAAGGTGTGCGGGGCCCGAGTACATCATGCAGGAGGGTCTCGGACCACCAGACTGTATGATGGCCCAAGAAGAGATCCTAGAGGAACCAGTAAAGGAGGCCTAAATTCAGCCAGAGAAAGAATTGAGGGAAGTAAACTTGGGGGCCAAGCTGGGATCCTAAAAGCCTGTTTTCATTAGCAGTCATCTGACAGCACAAGAGATGGTGCAACTAGTGGCCTTACTCCAAAAATACATGGATGTGTTTGCATGGACCTATGATGAGATGCCTAGTCTAGACCCGGGATTGGTGGTCCATTCCCTTAACGTGGACCTAGGAGTCAAACTAGTATTCCAGCCAGCTAGGGTCTTTCACACTGATGTAGAAGCTTAGATAACTTAAGAAGTCAAGAAGTTGCTAGCAGCTGGTTTTGTAAAAACCATCCAACACCCCAAATGGCTTTCTAACATAGTACCTGTAAAGAAAAAGAACGACCAAATCCGTTGCTGTGTGGACTTTCGTAACCTAAACAAGGCATGTCCAAAGGATAAGTTCCCACTGCCTAATATTGATCTCCTTGTAGATTTAGCTGTGGGAATCTCTATGTTTTTGTTTATGGATGGGTATAGCGAGTGCAACGAAGTCTGCATGGCTGCCAAATATGCAGAGAAGAGGGCATTCAGAACTCCAATTGGGAATTTCTATTACACTGTGATGCCCTTTGGCCTCAAAAATGCAGGGGCCACCTACCAACAAACCATGACAGCCATCTTCTATGACATGATGCATAAAGAAATGGAAGACTACATGGATGATATTGTGGTAAAATAAAAAACCAGGGTAGGACACCTGCAGATACTTGAACAGGTCTTTGAAAGGTACAGGAAGTACAAGTTGTGCATGAACCCCATGAAGTGCCTTTAGGGTGTCTGCTGGAAAGTTTCTTAGGTTCCTAGTACACCACAGAGGTATAAGCGTGGATCCGACCAAAGCCACAACCATTGCAACAATGAAAAGGCCCACAACTATAAGAGAACTCAAAAGCTTCCTAAGGAGGGTCTCCTACATTAGGAGGTTTGTGCCAGGATTAGCCTCTGTCATAAGCGGTTTATCCAAACTATTGAAAAAGGGGGCTAAGTTCACTTGGGGGACTAAACAGCAATAAGACTTTCAGAAAATCTAGCAGATCATGAACCATCTCCCCACTCTCTAAGCACCAGTACATGGGCGACCCTTGTTGCTATATCTAGCATCAAACACTCAGGCCATAGGGGCCTTGTTGGCACAAGAGGATGACGATGGGAATGAGCAACCCGTTTACTACGTAAGCAGGATAATTAAAGATATCGAAACCAGGTACCTCAAGATAGAAAGGGCTTGCTTGGTGGTCATTTACGCATCCCAAAGGCTGAAACGATATTTCTCGGCCCACCAGATTCTTTTGGTGACTAAATCCCACCCCATAAAAGCACTCCTACATCAGTCCCTCTTAACAGGAAGGATAGCATAGTGGCTGGTCCTGCTCTCTCAATATGACATAGGCTTCAGGACCCTTAAAGTTGTCAAAAACCAAGCCATAGCAGATCTGTTAGCATAGTTCCCAGGAAAGGAAGAGAGCTCACTAAACGAAGAAATTCTGGGGGAAGTGGCGGCAATAGAGGTCCCAAGAAAGCAATGGAAGACTTCAAATGGAGTAGGAATTGTACTAAATTGTGAAGATGGGGATACCATACCCGTATCTTTCAAGCTCGAGTTTTCCTATTCTAATAATATAGTCGAGTACAAGGCATACTTGACTCGGTTAACGATAGCACTCAGCATATGGGTGAAGCATATGAGAGTTATGGGGGACTCCAATCTTGTGGTCTCCAAGGTGAAAGGTGACTTTGCACTAAGGGAACAAAGTTTGGGAGCCTACAGGGCTTGGGCACAAAGGTTGGAGCAGGAATTCCAAACCTTTAGCAGTACACCCAGAGGTGTAAAAATAGGTTTGTTGATGCACTAGCCACCCTGGGATCCTAAGTACCGTTTAAAGGAAGAGACGTACTAATAAGAATAGGGAAGCAGGAACATTCCATCATAAAGATCCTCAAAAGGATGTTCCCCGAAGAACCCAAATAGCAGGATTGGAGGAGTGAAGTTACTAAAAAAATGAAAAAGGCAGGATCTGGAAGGAGCATCAAGGAGCTGAGGGACTACACTCTAATAAAAGGGGAATTATATCGGAGATTGCCCGGAGGGATCCTATCCAGGTGTTTTGATGAGAAGGAGGGAAAGCTAAGATTGGAAGAACTACATAGCCAAGCCTGGGGTTGTAGAAAAGATCAGTCTATACAGAAGAATGCAATGTATGGGATACTACTGGCCAAGTATGAATAAAGAAGTAGCAACTATACAAGAAAAGTGTCAAAGATGTCAAATTCCGATGGACAAGAAAGAAAACTATGCTATATTTGTTGCAGAAGATTGGAGAACTCCATTCATGGAGTACTTGGCTCGACGGATCTTACCAACTGACAGGACATCAGCCTACCAGCTCAAGAAACTTGCAGTTAGGTACTTCCTACAGAACGGGATCCTATTCAAAAGGGGATACAGTGGAGATCCTCTAAGATGCCTAGGGCCAAGGAAGCCAGAGAAGTGGTCAAGGAAGTTCACTCCGGCAACTATGGAAGCCACCCAGGAAAAAGAAGACTATACAAGCAGTTACTACTATTGGGGTACTATTGGCCAACAATGAAGAGGGACTTCGAAGAACTAGTCAGAACTTTCCATGCCTGCCAAGTAATTGGAGATGCAATTCATACTCACCCAAATGTGCTGCAAGATATGATAACACCATGGCCTTGCTATACTTGGGGGCTTGATCTCATAGGACCTATAAACCCCCCTTCCAATGGTTACATATGTATCTTGGCAGCCACTGAGTACTTTACGAAGTGGGTAGAGGCTATCCATTTGAAAAAGGCCAATGGAGTAGCTGTGGCAAACTTCATTCAAGAGCACATCATTACAAGGTTCGGGATGCCCAGGAGACTGATCAGTGACAACGGGACCTTGTTCATAAACAAAGACATGAAGAATCTGATTGAGGCGTATTGCATCAAGCATGGAAGGTCTACCCCATACTACCCACAAGGAAACGGCCAGGCCGAGGCTACTAATAGGGTGATACTGAAGATCCTTAAAAAGATGCAGCATGAGTACGGGGGAAAATGGAGTGACCATATGGCAGATGTACTCTAGGCATGCAGGAGTTCTGTAAAGATAGCCATGGGATTCTCACCGTTCTCCCTAGTCTACGGGATAGAGGCCATCAGTCTTGTGGAATTAGTTGTCCCTACACCAAGAGTAGTGTTTGAAGAAAACCAGGAGGACATCGAGGACACAAACAATGAAAGGAGACTGGCAAATCTAGAAGGAGTAGAAGAAGAAATAGAACTAGCTAGGAGGAGAAGCCAGAGGTACCAGCAAAGGATGACTAAGGCATACACACAGACAGTACACCCAAGGATTTTTGCTGAAGGGCAGCTGATGCTGAGGGCAGCAGAGCACGTAAGAAGAAACCTCCTAGGACCCTCCAAATTCACCCTAAAGTGGGAGGGACCATACATCATCAGGGAAGCCCATGATAGCGGGTATTACTACCTCATAAAGGAAGATGGGATAATCCTGACAGAGCCCATAAATGGGAAGTGGCTGAAACAATACTATGCATAGAAAAGAGAGATCTCGGTATGCCTTTTGCCGACTCTCCAGTCAGCTAAGCACTTTATCCTTCTTTGCTTTTGTCATGAATTGTTATTTAAAGTAATTTTGTCCAGGAACCCGTGTTCCTTACTACCTTTGATAACTTTTCTGTAGCAAACTGTGCTTTGATTCAATGAAATCTCTTCTATTTTTCTTTAAATTATTGCTAAAGTTAAATATTGAAAGTCCAAACATGGGTAGACTTTAGGGGGGTACCTGGGCCAATGCAAAAAGAGAAGGAACTGTGACACATGACCCAGGACCCACCCCATAATTAGTTCAAAATACATGGCCTAGGATCACAGGCAAGAAATAAGTGCCTAGGATACCTAGTCCAGTGTTTAACAAACAAAGACCTGTCGGTTCATGATTTGGGACTTTTTCTTAAAAAGAAAAAGAAAACACCCAATGTACCCAATTTAATACCTGCGTAGCAAACCACCAGGGATACCTGGTCCGGGACTTACAGTAAGACTTGTAGGTGTCATGGCCCAGGGCTCAGTATACAAGGAAGAGCAGATCCATATACTATCAGGAGATAAAAGCAGTCTTTTCTTAAAAAAAAAAAAAAAAAGAAGAAGAGAGAAGACAATGCAAATACAGGTTCATACCATAGAAAAATAAGTTGGGAATAGTGTTTAGAAAAAAAAAAAGAAGAAGAAAACTTATACAGCCTAAATTGTTTGAAAATACACATCTGAACTGAAAAAGAAAAAAAAGAAGAAAAAAAAAAAAAAAAAGAAGAAGCTAAGGAATAAGTCTGGTTAATAAAAAACTGTCTGGAGAAATGATGGGGATAGTTGAAGAAGAGAGTACTCTTTGCTTCTTAACCTTCAAATCCTGCAGAACCTTATGAGCACGAGTTAGAGCCTCCTCAGCGGCAGCAATCTCAACATCTATACTCCTAGAAGCTTGCCTCTGGAATAGCATAAATGCCAGTGAATGCAAGTGCTCCAGCAAGAAGGACAGATTGAATTTGGCCTCTAAGAGATCTTGTACCACTCCTCTCCATTCCAAAAGCTTCTCTTCAGATAAGGAGTCAAGGGAGGAGTCCCTCAGGGAAATTAGCACGGCATACAGTAGTTTCATCAGAATGTTGCCCAGAAACACGCCTCCCCTAAAACCACTGGTAAAGTCCCCATGAACCTTGTGTAACCCCTCCAGCAATGGCAAACCCTCCACAGGTACGAAAAAGCACAAAAAGTTGCCATAGGAAGGTCTGAAGCTATGAAAATGGCTTGTTGGGAAACTGTTGAACTTCAAAAGATCAAAGCGGGCCAGGAAAGCAGAGATCCCCGAGTCAGGATCTGAAATGGCCACTTTTGAAGGCTTCCCCATTGTTGCACCTCCGCCAGCAGGAACTAGGGAACTGTCACCCTTCTAGGTAGTTTGAGGGGTCACTGCTTAGGATTTAGTGCCCTCAGCAAATCCCATAGCCACCTCAGGAACCATGAATTCAGGATCTCTAACACCTATGTCAACATTGGCAAAAGCAGACATAGTTCAAAAAGGGGGAAAAAAGCCAAGAAAGAAAAGGTAATGTAAGAAAAAGCAAGAAAAAAGGGAGAGAACCTGTATTGGCTTCCTTTAGTGAAGCTACCTCTTCTTGTTCCTCTAATTTCTTGGAGGACTCTATGAAAGAACATGCAGCACGATGAAGAAAAGGCGAAGAGACCTTAGCAAAATGGCTAAAGGAAGGCATGGATACTGGGGGCTTCGCCGTTGCAGAAAAGGGCAAGGGAGAAGCACAAAAGAGGGGGAAGACGAAGTACAATAAAAGGAAATCAATACACACCTTCAGAACCCTCCGATTCTGAAGAAGAAGCGGCCTCAAGGGCAGGCTGAGCACTGGCTTGACCTAAAAGGGGAAGAGAATATGGGAAATCTCAAGAGGGGAGATAAAAGGAAGACAAAATTAAGCATTCTTATGAGAAAAGAATTGGGGGGGGGGGGGGGGTTACCTGCTTGTACGGATAAAGACACGCCCCCTAAGGGTTCTTTGCTTAACATAGGATCAACCGACAAAGTTCTGGTGGGACTAAAAGTGTGCTAGTGGACACCTTGCATTGGCTGCTCAGTTCTGGTGGGACTAAACAACTAAGGGAACATCAATTGGAATGAACTGGACACCTTGCATTGGCTGCTCAGTTCCCTCAGTTATACCACCACCCAGGGCCTCCTCTCTTACGTCCGGGAAACCAGCAGGAGAAACAGTAACCACTTCCTCCTCCAAAACCTTGCTAGTGGTGCGAAGGGGTACCTCCACCTGCAAAAAAAAAAAAAAAAAAAAAAAAAAAAAAAAAAAAAAAAATGTATACGAGCATACAATATCAAAGGAGGGTGGAAACAAACAGAAAGAGGCGCGAAGAAGCCCATACCACATCATCACCAGACGATTAACTCCTGCCTATCTTGGGGTTTGATTTGCGCTTAGACTGCAAGGAAGAAATAGCCACTCATGAATTAATGAAAAGGAAGGACACTACAATAACAGTAATAAGCTGTAACAAAATAAAAGGAGAGAAGAAGGAAAGAAGCCTTGCCCTTCTCTCTCTCTACAGGGTTGCCAATAGTCTTTTGTTTACTACGAGTACGCCCAGAGGGTCCTAGGGGAAACTGGAGTAAAAGTTCAAAGGACCCTAAGGACCCTTGGGCTAAAGAACTCACGGGAACTTAAGAGAGAGAAGACTCTACCATAGTCTTCACTTGAGCCTTTGGAATTAAAGAACGTCCAACCTCTTTTCCCACTGCAGGGGAACTCACTCTCTCAAATTGCTCAGATATTACCAACTGCTTCTGGGACATCGCAGTCTTTCTCCCCTTGATTTTAGAGCCAGTCTCAGCACCTTTAACACCTTCTTCAAGTTCAGCCTGCTTGACCCTTTCCTGCTTAATCTTTTTTCCTTTACTTATACCAGTGGGAGTAGCAGCGCCAATTAACTCTACTACGCCTCTTTTAATTGGCACCCCAGAAGAAACACTAACAACGTCACATCCTGACCATTTTTTTGGGAAATCCTCGACATAACACACCCAACTGCCCCTGGAGGCATGCCACTCTGTGAACCCTGTCTTAGTACTTATAGCAGTAGATACAATACCAGCGGTGGGGAGGGATAAACGCCTGTTAGTAGTAGGAGCAGAAAGAATATCGGGATTGGGAACTCTCTCAATCTTGCTAGAGCCAACATAATCAACAAAGGATTTCTGTAGTCGCCTCCAATAGCCAGCAAAACCATCAGAAGCAAAGACTCCCTTGCAGGAGTTAGGAACCACGAATTGAGGACTCCTCCGCGACCAATAGGAGAAGGCCTGAAGCCTAAGGAATGGATCCAGCAAAGGGAGAGGGGGTACTACGTCTTTGAATACTGGATGGATATCTTGATCAAAGCCGAATTGCTGGAGTACCCGATGCGCTGAATAATGTGTATATCTAAGGCCACTGGAAGAGAGCACCGGAAGCCAGGAAGGACTAACATAAGCTAAGTAAGCCAAGCTGCCTTCATCACCCTAGCGCAAATCAAATGCGTTCCCTAGAGAAGTGAGTAAAGAAGCCAAAACAGAATCACAAGCAAACCCGGGGCTGAACTCCCGAGGAGAACACCACCTTAACTGCCCTGCCTAATCAAAAAGCTTGACGAGGTTGAGGCTACCACCTTTCAGACTGGCCCAGCAAAAAATAATTAGATGGCTATCGGTCAAACTACCACAAAGGCCTTTGATTATATCAGGGGATCCTTGGAACTTATCTTTGACAAACTTCAAATTTCTACACTTAGCTAAAGCAACTAGAGAACGATCCCACATGAAAACTTGAAGTATGACACAGTGAAGGAATGAGGTGATCGTATAGCAAGAGTCAACTTCTGTTAGGAAATATACATGTTTGTATCGCATACAAAACATACGCAGCGGAAGATGTGTGGTCTCTCAATCTTCACTCCAATTCCACTTGATGCCCAAGATGTGTGGTCTCTCAATCAGTTCTATGTTTTCTAGAGTGAATATGAAAGAGTGTTTCTCTTCTTTATATTATCTTATTATCTTAAACATACAAACCATTTTTATTCTTTTATAAAATTCTGTATGTTTCTCTCCACATAACTGATTATCTAATTGGGCTAGCCTTTTGGGCCTTCCCAATTGGGCTTAAGTGTGTGGCTTGGAGTGGGACCAAAAGGGAACAAATAAGACACTAGCTCCAATGGACCTTGGGCTTTTCTGTCAACTCTTGACAAGTTCAAAGTTACCATTAATTATATTTAATACCACTATATAAATATAATTGCACTCTAAGCCTCATTAATAAATTATATCCCAAGACTTTATTATACATGCAACCCCTTCATAAAATATTCGTAGTAATACAAAGTCATGAATATAGACTGCACTTTGTAAATTACTACATCTTAATCCTTGAGTACTTGGTTTAATCCTTTTGAGTTATTCACCATATATTTATAAAATCCAATTTCATAAATATATACTTTAGTCTTACTAAAGTGGTTAGGCCTAACTCTCTGAATAACTGTACCCATTAAACTTATCTCAAGGGTTAGATCTCACGGCCTCCATTATCGGTTCAAAGTAGTGTGAGCTAAGCACCTCGTCTTGGCGTATATGCCTCGCAATCCCAAAGAAGGGTGTTTACTTCATAGTACTACATGATTGAACTTACCCGTTTAAAGTAGTGTAGACAAGAACCTCGTCTTGGCGTATATGCCTCACGATCCCAAAAGAGGGTGTTTTGTTCTATGGT
The DNA here is from genome assembly GCA_033629205.1 of Lithocarpus polystachyus. Taxonomy (NCBI): domain Eukaryota; kingdom Viridiplantae; phylum Streptophyta; class Magnoliopsida; order Fagales; family Fagaceae; genus Lithocarpus; species Lithocarpus polystachyus. The sequence goes on from CM066165.1 coordinate 59,595,601, forward strand.
ACTACAAGTTTAAACACCATAAAGGAAGATGAAATGTGGCTACACATGATTCTAGATAATGGTGTACACTAGACTAAGTTTAATGTTAACCTCCCAAAGGAGCTATGTCATTATTACTTAGAGGCTAAAGATAATACGGCATATTATTAGTGTTTGATAAGAGTTATCATGATGGCACTAATAATGAGAATAGTTCTCAACTAATTGATGTGTTCATAATAAACTTGCTACCAAGGAATTATAGACATGGATTGGGTTGTCGTTGCATATATTATTTTATGGTTTTATTAAGGTTCCATATTATATGCTTATATGCTAAATTGATAATGTCCAGTTTACTTATTATATTCATGTTTATTATTTCAGATTTGAACATGGCATCATTTAGCCCACTTGTTAGCATGCTTAATCAAAACAAACTGACTGGAACCATTTATGTTGACTGAAAAAGAAACTTGGACATAGTTCTCACAGCTAAAGAGCACAAATATGTGCTTACTCAACCATGTCCTAGCTTTCCTTCATTAGATGCTCCTCCCGAGGAAAAACAACGATATGATCGTTGGCAGAAATCTAATGAAATGGCCAAGTGCTATATCCTAGCGTCCATCTCAAATGTTCTACAACATCAAATGCAGGATGTAGAACTAGCTTCGGACATTATGCTAAGTCTGAAGGAGATGTTTGGTGAGCAAGGCCGTTCTGCAAAGCAAGAAACCATGACGCAAATTTATAATACCAAGATGGCTGAAGGTAGTTCAGTGAGAGAACATTGTCTTACAATGATCTCTAATCTGAATACTTTAGAAGATTTGGGTGCCGACATTGATGGAGAATCCCAAGTGGATATGATACTCCAGTCACTATCAGAGTCATTCAAGGAATTCAGACTTAATTATAACATGAACAAAAAGATTTATTCTTTGTCTGAATTAATGAATGAGTTGGTAGCGGCGGAAGGCATCCTTGGTACTTCTAATGTTAAAGCCAATGTGGGTGAAGCTTCTACTTCTCAACCTAAGTCGAAAGGAAAGGGTAAGAAGAAGAAGAAGAAGGACTTCACTAAGCAAGAGGGTAAACAAATTGTCTTAGGTGTTGCCGACAAAGGAAAGAAGCTGAAAGGAAAATGTTTCCATTGTGGTGAGAAAGGACATTGGAAGAGGAATTGTCCAAAGTTCAAGGCTGCCAATAAGGGTATGAAAATTTCATTCCTTCTTGAAATATGTTTGGTACAAAATCCCACGGATTCCTGGTGTATGGATTCAGGTTGTACTAATCATATCTGCAATTCTTTGCAGGGGTTCCAGGAAACCAGAAGACTTAAAGAAGGAGAGTTGTTTCTGACCTTGGCTGATGGGAGTAGAATTCCAGTTGTAGCTATTGGAGTGTTTAATTTATGTTTTGAATCAAGAGTTTTAATATTAAATGACTGTCTATATGTACCTAATGTTCGTAGGAATCTAATTTCTGCAACTTATTTAGGTAAAAATGGATATTGTGTTATCCTTAAAGACAATGTTGTAATAAAGAAAGGTAAAACATTTATCTGTTCTGGCAATATTGTGGATGGTCTTTATATTTTAACTCCTGATAAGCATGAATTATATAATTCTGAATTAGATAATAGCTCTCATGTAAAATCATTAAAGAGAAAGTTTCCTTTTACTAATGATGCATATCTTTGGCACTTGCGTTTGGGTCATATTAATCCAAACAGAATTCAAAGACTGATCAAAGATGGTCTCTTAGAGCCATTAGACTTTGATGAATTTCTAGTTTGTGAATCTTGTTTGGAAGGAAAAATGACCAAACGACCTTTTAATGCAAAAGGTAGAAGAGCCCAAGAGTTGCTAGAATTAGTTCATACGGATGTTTGTGGTCCTATGTCAACCCAAGCAAAAGGAGGTTATGAGTACTTCATCACTTTCACCGATGATTACTCTAGATTTGGTTATGTGTACCTAATGAGACGGAAGTCTGAAGCCTTTGAAAAATTCAAAGAGTTTAGGGCTGAAGTTGAGAATCAATTGAGTAAACATATAAAGGCCATTCGATCTGATCGTGGTGGCGAATACCTTCTTGGGAATTTCAAGGATCACTTAATTCAAAATGGGATTGTATCCTAATTGACTGCACCTGGAACTCCCCAACAAAATGGTGTAGCAGCAAGAAGGAATAGACTCTTGTAGAAATGGTTAGGTCCATGATGAGTTACTCAACTTTACCAGTTTCCTTTTGGGGATATGCACTAAAAACTGCAATGCATATTTTGAATTTAGTTCCATCAAAATCTGTTCCCAACACACCTATGGAATTGTGGAGTGGGCGCAAGCCTAGTATGAAATATCTCCACATTTGGGGATGTCCAGCACATGTGTTGAAAGGGAAGTCTGATAAGTTGGAAGCTAAAACGGAAGTATGCATGTTTTTAGGGTATTCAAAGGAAACCAAGGGTTATTTATTCTATAATCATAAGGATAACAAAGTGTTTGTTAGCACTCATGCCAAATTTTTGGAAGATGATTATGTGAATAATTTTAACCCTAGACGTAGAGTTGTCTTGGCTGAAATGAATGAACCTGTAATTGAACAACCAATGGTTGAAACTAGGGATGATGTGGCTATACTGGATACACCACAAGATACTACTCATGAGATGTCTAGTACACAGTTGCCTCGTCGTAGTGGGAGGAATGTTAGGCCACCTATAAGATTCATAGGTCTTGGAGAGACTTATGAGGCTATCTCAGAGGAGGCTGAAACTGATCCTTACACTTATGAAGAAGCAATGAATGATATAGATGCACATCATTGGGTCCAAGCTATGAAATCAGAATTAGATTCCATGTATTCCAATCAAGTTTGGGATCTTGTAAAGGCGCCTAACGGCATTAAACCTGTTGGTTGCAAATAGGTTTACAAGAGGAAGAGAGGGATAGATGGAAAGGTTGAAACCTTTAAAGCAAGGCTAGTGGCAAAAGGGTATACTCAAAAAGAAGGTATTGATTATGAGGAAACCTTTTCACCAGTAGCAATGCTTAAATCTATCAGAATTCTCTTATCCATTGCTGCTCATTATGATTATGAGATTTAGCAAATGGATGTCAAGACTGCATTTCTCAATAGCAATCTTGAAGAGGAAATCTATATGGTGCAACCAGAAGGTTTCATAGCAACGAACCAAGAGCATATGGTATGCAAGTTGAATAGGTCCATTTATGGACTTGAACAAGCATCTAGATCATGGAACATCAGATTTGATCAAGCAATCAAGTCATTTGGTTTTGAACAAAATCTTGATGAACCATGTGTGTACAAAGGACATCAAGACAAAGTAGTAATGTTCCTAGTGCTTTATGTTGATGATATTCTACTCATTGGAAATGATGTAGGGGTCATGTCATCAGTAAAGGTTTGGTTGTCAAGCCAATTTGATATGAAGGACTTGGGTGAGGCTAACTTTATTCTAGGGATCAAGCTTTGGTGAGATCGTAAGAATAAGATGTTAGACTTATCACAAGCTAGATATATAGATAAGGTTCTAGAACGGTTTAGCATGCAAAAATCCAAGAAAGGATTACTTCCTTTCAGACATGGAGTTCCTCTGTCTGATGACCAAAAGCCTAAGACTCAAGAGGAAGAAGATATGATGAGACAAGTTCCTTATGCTTCTGCAGTAGGAAGTCTCATGTATGCCATGCTTTGTACTAGACCGGATATCTGTTTTTCAGTAGGCATGGTCAGCCGATATCAATCAAATCCAGGACCACAACATTGGCAAGTTGTAAAGCATATTCTCAAGTATCTACGGAGAACGAGAGATTATATGCTTGTTTACCATTGTGAGGATTTGATTCCCATTGGCTATACAGATTCAGACTTTCAATCGGATCTAGATTCCAGAAAGTCCACGTCAGGATGTGTATTCACCTTGGGAGGTGGAGCCATAAGTTGGAGGAGTGTTAAGCAATCTTGTATTGCGGACTCCACCATGGAAGCCGAATATGTTGCTGCTTGTGAGGCGGCAAAGGAAGCTGTTTGGCTCAAGAAATTCCTTTCAGGTCTTGGTGTAGTGAGAATGGAGTAAGTTCCTATCACATTGTTTTGTGACAATAGTGGAGCGGTTGCACAATCCAAAGATCCAAGAAATCACAAGAAAGGAAAGCACATTGAGAGAAAGTACCACATCATTTGAGACATTGTTGCTCGTGGAGATGTGGTGGTAGCAAAGATTGAAAGTGCACATAATCTAGCAGATCCCTTTACCAAAGCCTTGCCTCAAAGGACCTTCGAGTCACATTTGGAGGGAATGGGAGTTAGATTAGTGCACAATAGTCTTTAGGGCAAGTGGGAGATTGTTAGGATATGTGCCCTTAAATCCTATTGTATGATGCTATATATGATATTATGTATGACATTATGTGAGACATGATGTATGACTTAATATTGTGTTTAATAAAGTTGTTTTATTCTTATCTAAAATAATGGTAGCATGAATATTCGGACATTATCAAATAGTCCATGAGATGCATAGTATGTGATTTATGTGATTTAGTCACAGAAGATATAGATCACAAGTTCTTTGTAAACTCAGAATTTTGGTTCGTAGTCGGTGATGAAATTGGGCATTTCATCTGCGAAGACTATAACATATTAACTACGATGATTTGTCTTGATCATGGAAGTGGTGACTTCTAGTTAATATGTTGATATGTTTTAAGAGTTAAGACATATTGAACTGGACCGCTGTGAGATTTATTATTCTCCTAACGACTGTCAATTGAATAATAAATCTCACGACTTGTATTCACATGAACTCTTAATCCTGAGAGAATAATGGACCTGATCATGAAATGTAGGTTGTTTTGATATATCAGGAGTGAGATCTAAAGTAACGATCAAAACCTCAGTATGTTGGGCAGCCACATTTAGTGTTGATGGAACATATATTCTCAAGATGAAATTCATAGTCTCTTAACGGAGATATAAAATATTCCCTTGAGATAAGTTTAATGGGTACAGTTATTCAGAGAGTTAGGCCTAACCACTTTAGTAAGACTAAAGTATATATTTATGAAATTGGATTTTATAAATATATGGTGAATAACTCAAAAGGATTAAACCGGGTAGTCAAGGATTAAGATGTAGTAATTTACAAAGTGGCAGTCTATATTCATGACTTTGTATTACTACGAATATTTTATGAAGGGGTTGCATGTATAATAAAGTCTTGGGATATAATTTATTAATGAGGCCTAGAGTGCAATTATATTTATATAGTGGTATTAAATATAATTAATGGTAACTTTGGACTTGTCAAGAGTTGACAAAAAAGCTCAAGGCTCATTGGAGCTAGTGTCTTATTTGTTCCCTTTTGGTCCCACTCCAAGCCACACACTTAAGCCCAATTGGGAAGGCTCAAAAGGCTGGCCCAATTAGATGATCAGTTATGTGGAGAGAAACATACAGAATTTTATAAAAGAATAAAAATGGTTTGTATGTTTAAGATAATAAGATAATATAAGGAAGGGAGACACTCTTTCATATTCTCTCTAAAAAACATAGAAATGATTGAGAGACCACACATCTTGGGCATCAAGTGGAATTGGAGTGAAGATTGAAAGTCTTCCCGAGTACTTCTTTATTCGGTTTTGAATTTCACTGCATCAAGGTACACTTTCTTGTTCTTATATTATGAAACCTACATAGTGCATGTTATCAATTGCGAATGAAGTAGATCCGTTTATTTTCCGCAGCGTATGTTTTGTATTCAATGCAAACATGTATATTTCCCAACAACTTCAACTTCATCTCCATAAAGTTGATCCAATTGAGAATAAACGTGGCCCAGGAACATGGGGCCTAAAGGATATCGGGCACCTTAGACCAACTTGATGGCCAATGGGAAGAAAATAGACTTGAACCCATACTCGGGGAACTCACTAAACAAAAACTTACTGAGCCAAAGCGCTAGAAATCTGGCTCGCCTGAACGATTTTTCTTTCTCGCGTGAAAGATTCATAAACCATTTGCCCATTCTGGCCGGCTTCCCACTAGGAGAAGCGGTACGCCTACCAAAATGACCAAATAACTTGTCCTGCACCTCAAGATCCTTGTTAGAAAGAGTGATATCAAACAGATTCTCGTCCCCAAACACCGGGAGGAGAAAGTTGTTCACCACATCCTCCAAAGTGATCGTAAGCTCTCCAACAGAAAAAAAGAAGGTGTGAAGAGTAGGGCACCAGCGGCGCACCAAGTGCCTGAGGCCCTTGGCGTCTCTAAAACCTTCAAGATTCTTGGAAATCGCCATTGCTTTTAGAATCCCAGTGCGCTCCAGACAGCCTACGAACTCTTCATCAGAAAGTTCTCTGTCCACCTAAATGGGCTAGCCGGTGATCTTCTCAGGAATGAAATTGAAAAAGATAGGGACTGCCTCTCGAGATCCTTGCCTAATCTGGAGATCTAAAATCTCTCTTGGGTCTGGAACTTGAGCAGAACTAGCAAAACCTGCCTGGCCGAAAAATACCTAAGTGTGAGAGGATAAGGAGGCCTCACCATAGGACACCACCGACAAAAAAAGACTAAGGGTGTACCAGGGGTCCCGTAAAGGGAAAGATGGAAGCTCCATAACCCCCTGCGACTCACCCTGCACAGAACCAAAGGAACACTTGCCCTCAAAAAAGCTGGGGGTACGCTCCTTCCTTTTTCGAGAAGAAGAAGAAGCCATTATCGTAGCAAATGTACTAAAAAAAAAGGGAGAGGACCAAGGGACTAAAGAACACAGGGGACGGCAAGCAGAGAAGCGGATTAACTTGAGGTAAAGGCTAAGGGAAATATGACTTAGCTACAATAATAGTGTAAAGAGCAATTAGAGAAGAAGATGTATGGAAAGACGCGCCAGTTACCAAAATTTAATTTTTTTAGAAGAAAGTTACTGGCAATTATTAATGAAAGTTATGGAGAACGTGAAAAGTGGGTGGGAAGGTTTTACTCCAAAATCAACTGCCATGTCCCGTGTAAAAAGGGAAGTTACAAAAAAAAGAAGCGCAACAAGTAAAGAAGACTGAGATACCCAATGGTAGTGGAAAGTCAGGACCATAAAAAAGAGGACCCCAAAAGAAATTAAAATGACAAAGAAAGAAGTCATGCAGAAACTAAAGCTCTAAATTACTCACGCGTGGCCTACAGGCAACCCACGAGCTCAGGGGGCTAAATGTTGAGGTTCAAAAATCATAACACCAGGCCCAAAGAAATAGCACATTGGACCAACCTCTTGGAAGAATAAATTGAAAAAGGGGATAAGCTCACAAAAAGAAAAGGATGTTAGACCCCAAGAGATTTGAAGCCCAAAATCCATAAAGGGGCAGGTTTTAGAGCCCATGAAATAAAGGGAAGAAAGGAAAAGGCCCAGCCTGTCAAAGATTAGAAGACCAAGGAAAGTCCAGTAGAAAGAACTAGGTCGGGATCCCAGAAACTGCCAAGGTCTCAGGATCCCTGGGACGTGCAGCACGGTCAAAGTAGGATTGAGACAACTCACAAGGGGAACCAAAAAGGCACAAGAAGTGAAGGACAGATATGTCCTTCTCAAGTGCTCAGTGATGCAGCAAAGAACCATAGGGTTGGGAAAGCAACAGCTCATGAACAAAAGGCTGATACCTCGGGGAATTCAGAAAAATGAACTATAAGAAGAAGTAGTAGGGAAAACCTTCGAATTGGCAAGGAAGGATTCAGCTTACTTAGGAAAGATGACAGAAAGGAAGGGCAGCCAAAAGCTAAGTCTGAAAAGGGTAAAGGTGTGGAAGCATCAAAGGAAGAGAGATTGAGGGTTGGCTCTCCAAGGACACCCCAGAATGGAAAGTCAACAAGGGACTTTCAGGGAAACAACACCAAAAGAAGGAAACTAAGAGAAACAAGGAAAGAGTCAATCGTCAGAAGGGCTGGTGCAATAAAGGTTCTGGTACCCAGGGAGCGAAAGGGGGGGGGGGGGGGGAAAGCTTTTACCCTTTTCAGACTTAGCTTTTGGGATTGCACTTGCACTTGGAAGGCTTGAACCTTGATTATGATCTTTTGGTATTTGCTTAAAATGGCATGACCATACAGATGGAAGGCACGAATCTTGTGAGTTTTAGGCCTTTGAAGTTGATCATACGTATACAGCTTTTATGGGCTCAAGTGTTTGTCGGGGTTTATACCCTAAAATCCAATTTATTGGTATGTCATAAATAATTAATTTGTATTATATGAGACTATCTATAAATGAACTAATGTGACATTATCTTAGTCCAAGAGATGCATCGTATGTGATTTATGTGAAAAGTCATAGAAGACATAAATCACAAGTTCCTTGTAAACTCAGAATTTTAGTTCGTAGTCGGTGATGAAATTGGGCATTTCATCTACGAAGACTATAACATATCAACTAAGATGATTTGTCTTGTCATGGAAGTGGAGACTTTTAGTTGATATGTTGATATGTTTTAAGAGTTAAGACATATTGAACTGAACTGCTGTGAGAGTTATTTTTCTTCTAACGACTGTCAAATGAATAATAAATCCCACGACTTCTATTTGCATCAACTTTAAATTCTGAGAGAATAATGGACCTGATCATGAGGTGTAGGTTGCTTTGATATATCAGGAGTGAGATCTATAAGTTACGATCAAAAACTCAGTATGTTGGGCAGCCGCATTTAGTGTTGATGGAACATATATTCTCAAGATGGAATTCATAATCTCTTAACGGAGATATAAAATATTCCCTTGAGATATGTTTAATGGGTTTGGTTATTCAGAGTGTTAGGCCCAACCACTTTCGTAAGGAGCTACTAAAGTATATATTTGTGGAATTGGATTTCGTAAATATATGATGAATTACATAAAGGATTAAACTGGGTACTCAAGGATTAAGATGTAGTAATCTTCAAAGTGGCTGTCTATATTTACGACTTTGTATTACTACGAATATTTTAATGAAGGAGTTGCATGTATAATAAAGTCTTGGGATATAATTAATTAATAAGGCCCAGAGTACAATTATATTCATATAGTGATATTGAATATATTTAATGGTAACTTTGGACTTATCAAGAGTTGACAGAAAAGCCCAAGGCCCATTAGAACTAGAGTCTTATTTGTTCCCTTTTGGTCTTACTCCAAGCCATATACTAGAGTCTAATTGGAATGGCCCAAAAGGCTAGCCCAATTAGATAATCAGTTATACATAAGGAGAGAAACATACAAAATTTTAGATGTTCTTTTATGAGAGTTTTCTAAGTGGTTTTCATTATGATCACATGAGAACATGAAATGGTTTGTATGTGAGTATTGGACACTCCCTTATTCTCTCCTTGGAAACTGATTGAGAGACCACACTTCTTGGACATTAAGTGGAATTGGAGTGAAGATTAAAGGTGTTTCCAAGTTCTCTAATATTTTGTTATGAATTTCACTGCACCAAAGGTACGTTTTCTTGTTCTTAAAGGTGTTCCCAAGTGCTCTAATCTTTTGTTTCCACTCCGTATGTTTTGTATGTGATACAAACATGTTTATTTCCAACAAATGGTATCCGAGCGGTCTTCAATTTCGAATCTATATAACATGCTTTGTGAGTTCTGGAATTAGAGATAATAGTTTCATGATGTTAGAACATTATATATGCATTTAGTTTCATGCTTTGTGAATTTTTTTCATGATGCTGGGGGACCTACTAATCTCCAGGCTATTATTGAAGCCATTGGGGGCTTAACCAATATAGTGCAACATCAAGTGGGAGCCACCAATCCGACTAGTGCCTTGGAGAAGTTTAGGAAGCTTGATCCTCCTGCTTTCAAGGGTACAAAGGATCCAATTGAGGCTGACAACTGGCTTAAGGAGATAGAAAGGCTCTTTAGAGCAATGGAAGTTAGTGATGAGCAACGAGTTGTCCTTGCTGTTTTTGTACTGAAAGGTGATGCATTGGAATGGTGGGAGTCCACGGAGAGGACACATGGAAGAGAAGTTATAACTTGGCAGCATTTTGTTGAGCTCTTTCGTAAGAGGTATTTTCCTGATAGTTTGATGGTGCAAAAGGAAGCTGAGTTCATTCGCATAGCACAAGGTACTCAATCAGTGTATGAGTATGAGCGGAAATTTGCTGAATTATCCCGCTTTGCTCCACACATGGTTGACACGGAAGCAAGGAAGGCCAGGCATTTTGAAAGAGGTTTAAGGGAGGAAATTCAGGGACCGGTTTTCATGTTCAAATTGGAAACATACGCGGAAGTGGTGGATCGAGCTCTCATAGCAGAAAGAAATTGCAATCGTCTCTCAAGGGCCAATGATCAAGAGAGGAAGCCAACCCAGAGTCATTTTCTTAAGGGGAAGTCTAGTGGAAGTTCATTCAAGAAGCAAGGGGTGCCTAATTCAAATAAGAAGGCATACAAAACTTGTCCAAGATGTGGAAAGGCTCATAGTGGAACATGTTATTTGGAGTCAAGGGCGTGTTTTAAATGTGGCAAGACTGGACACTTCATCAAGGATTGTCCAGATATGCGAGCTGAACAAACTACCAATCCAAATGGGAGCCAACAGAGACCTAAGGTTCAGGGTCGAGTTTTTGCTTTGACTAAACAGGACGCCGAGGCCTCCCCATCAGTGGTTTCAGGTACACTTCTTGTTTCCAGTCAGCATGCACAAGTGTTATTTGATTCTGGTTCAACCCATTCTTTCATCTCACGTAGACTTGCACAAAGGCTAAACATAGAACCTGAGAGTTTAAATTATGAATAGTGTGTTGCTACACCTTCTGGACAACAAATGATTACCCATAAAGTGTACAAGTCTTGTAATGTTTTAGTCTCTGGGAGGGAATTAAAAGCAGATCTTATGTTGCTTGATATGTTTGAGTTTGATGTGATTCTAGGGATGGATTGGTTATCTACTTTTCATGCTTCCATAGAGTGTTTTGGGAAGAAGGTAGTATTTAGAATTCCTGGGGAGCCAGAATTCTTCTTCGAGGGAGATCGTGTGGTGAAACCACCTGTATTGGTGTCAGTGATGCAGGCAAGGCGATTGCTAAGGAAGGGATGTGAAGGGTTCCTTGTTTGTGCTTTGAAGGGTGATAAAGTAGAGTTAAAAGTTGAAGACATCCCAGTGGTGAAAGAGTTCCCAGATGTGTTCTCTGAGGACTTACCTGGACTACCCCCTGACAGAGAGGTTGAGTTTTCTATTGACCTAGTACCTGGTACCGGCCCAATTTCCAAAGCACCTTATAGAATGGCCCCTACAGAGCTCAATGAGTTGAAGGAGCAATTGCAAGACTTACTTGATAAAGGCTTTATTCGGCCTAGTGCTTCTCCTTGGGGTGCTCCGGTGTTGTTTGTTAAGAAGAAGGATGGTAGTATGCGGTTGTGCATTGACTATAGGGAGTTGAACAAGGTAACCGTCAGAAACAAATACCCTTTGCCACGAATTGATGATTTGTTTGATCAGCTTCAGGGCGCTCAAGTCTTCTCTAAAATTGACTTGAGATCTGGTTATCATCAGTTGAGAGTTAAGAAGGATGACATACCAAAGACAGCTTTTCGAACCAGGTATGGTCATTATGAGTTCTTAGTGATGCCTTTTGGTCTAACTAATGCTCCTGCTGTTTTTATGGATTTGATGAATAGGGTATTTCATGAGTATTTGGATCGGTTTGTCATTGTTTTCATTGATGACATCTTGGTTTACTCTAAAAGCCAAGAAGAGCATGAGGAACACTTGAGAATGGTGTTGCAGATTTTAAGAGACAAGAAGTTGTATGCTAAATTAAAGAAGTGTGAGTTCTGGTTGAATCAAGTGGTGTTCTTAGGACATGTGATCTCTAGAGATGGAATTACAGTGGACCCTAGTAAGATCGAAGCTGTAGTTAATTGGGCTGCCCCTACTAATGTAAGTGAGGTAAGAAGTTTTTTGGGCCTTGCAGGTTATTATAGAAGATTTGTGGAAGGATTTTCCAGTATTGCAACTCCTCTAACTCGATTAACTCGAAAACATGCAAAGTTTGACTGGACAGAGGAATGTGAAAGAAGTTTCCAGGAGTTGAAGCAACGGTTGGTTTCTGCACCAGTATTGACTATTCCATCTGGTTCGGGTGGTTTTGTGATATATAGTGATGCATCTCGTAAGGGTCTTGGTTGTGTTCTGATGCAACATGGGAAGGTGGTTGCTTATGCCTCTCGGCAACTAAAGAATTATGAACAGAATTATCCAACTCATGATTTGGAATTGGCAGCAGTGGTTTTTGCATTGAAGATTTGGAGGCATTACTTGTATGGTGAGAGATGTGAAATATACACTGACCATAAAAGTTTGAAGTACATATACACTCAAAAAGAATTAAATTTGAGACAAAGGAGATGGCTAGAATTGATTAAAGACTATGATTGTTCTATAAATTACCATCCTGGTAAAGCCAATGTTGTGGCTGATGCACTTAGTCGAAGGTCGTATAGCTTTTCAGCTGCTTTATTAACTACTCAGAAGCATATTATTGTTGATCTTCAGAAACTTGGAGTAGACATAGTGACTGGAGACTCCCAATCCTACCTGGCAAGTTTAAGTGTACAACCCACCCTAATTGATAAGATCAAAGCTGCTCAGAGTGGTGACCCTCAATTGTTTAAGATCATGGAACAAGTACGTGGTGGAAGTAGATTTGATTTTAGTATCTCTGATGATGGTGTTTTGAGGTTTGGTAATAGGCTTTGTGTGCCTAATGATTCATTGATTAAAAGAGAGATATTGGAGGAAGCACATCGTTCGCCTTATACAATGCATCCGGGTAGTACCAAGATGTATCATGACCTTCGAGAAGTTTATTGGTGGATTAACATGAAAAGAGAAATTGCTCAATTTGTGGAACAATGCTTGATTTGCCAGCAAGTCAAAGTGGAGCATCAGAGGCCATCAGGGTTGTTACAACCTTTACCTATTCCTGAGAGGAAGTGGGAGAATATCACCATGGACTTTGTGTGTGGATTACCGAGATCACCTAAGAATCATGATGCTATTTGGGTGGTGGTGGATAGGTTGACTAAATCTGCCCACTTCATTCCAATTAGAATGAACTACTCTCTTGACAAACTGGCTGAACTTTATATAAATGAGATTGTGAGGTTGCATGGAGTGCCAGCTTCTATTGTATCTGATAGAGATTCGAGGTTCACTTCAGGGTTTTGGGATAGTTTGCAAAAAGCCTTGGGTACTAAGTTGAACTTTAGTACTGCTTGCCACCCTCAAACGGATGGACAGTCTGAGAGAACTATCCAAACTTTGGAAGACATGTTGAGAGCTTGTGTCTTGGATTTCAAGGGTAGTTGGAATGACTATTTGACTTTGGTGGAGTTTGCTTATAACAATAGTTATCACTCCAGTATTAAGATGGCACCTTATGAGGCTTTGTATGGGAGAAAGTGTAGATCCCCAGTTTGTTGGGATGAGGTTGGAGAGAGGAGAATCTTGGGTCCTGAGATTGTTCAAAGGACCAGTGAAAAGATTGATGTGATTCGGGAAAGGTTGCGTGCAGCTCAGAGTAGACAGAAAAGTTATGCTGATCCACGGAGAAGAGAAGTGGAATTTGAAGTTGGAGACATGGTTTTCATTCGAGTGTCACCTATGAAAGGAGTTATGAGGTTTGGCAAGAAGGGTAAGTTAAGCCCTAGGTACGTGGGGCCCTTTGAAGTTTTGGAGAGAGTTGGTTCTGTTGCTTACCGGCTTGCTTTACCACCGACCTTGTCAAGGTTACATAACGTTTTTCATGTATCTATGTTGAGGAGGTATGTTCCCGATCCTTCTCATATCTTGAGTTATGAGCCACTCCAAGTCAAAGAGAATTTATCCTACGAGGAGGTCCCAATTCAGATTTTAGATCATAAAGAGCAAGTGCTACGTAATAAGACTATATATTTGGTTAAAGTATTATGGAGGAATCATTCCATAGAAGAAGCTTCATGGGAGCGTAAAGACGAAATGCAATCCAAATATCCCCAGCTTTTTCTGCAGTGAGGTATGTTTTGAATTTTCGAGGACGAAAATTTTATAAGAGGGGGAGAATGTAACACCCGTCTCATTTAAATTTAATTTAATCACTTCTAGAGAGTGGATTTAATAATTTGCTTAATTTATTTTTGGAGGAAATAATTAATTTTATATTGTGATTTTTTACAATGATAATAATAATAATATTAATGTGTTTAGTGGGAATATAGGTGGGTCTTAGAAGTTTATTTTAGTGTAATGGGCTTCTAAATTTTCAGCCCAACTGAAAATAGCCTTATCATGGAATAGGCTTCTAAACTTTCAGCCCAAGTGCAACAGCCTTATAATGAAATAAAATTAGGGTTTCCTAGGGTTAGGTAGAGAGAAAGACACAAGACACAAAAAAAAAAAAAAAAAAAAAGAGAGATTACAGCAAAAAGGGGCTGTAGAGAGTGCGCTGCAAGGGGCTGCCAGCAAAAAAAAAAACCTCAATTCGGTATTGAGGTAAACTTATGTGTTCACAAACTTTATTGCTTTCTTTGGGCACTATTTGATCTAGGATCCTACGAATCTGAATGAATGAATGGTTCGATTTTTTTTATACAAATCGTTGCATAGGTAAATTGATGTCAGAGAAGCATGATATATATATAAGCACTAATTGATTGTGATATTGAACCTCTTGGATATTCGTGGAGTTACATCTCTTACAGCTTAAGCGGCATTGTTTGTCTTGGCGTGAGTTGCATCAGTGGACTAGGTGTTCCTATATTTATATATATAAGTATATAGCATCTGTTGGTTCACGTGGAAAAGGTAGAATTTGATATTAGGTTTATATAGATCTGATAGTATAAGAATTGTATCATGGAAGCATCATCCTATAAAGATTATATCATGGAAGCTTATTCATAGTTGTGCAATAGTTGATTTTAAAGTGGAACTTCATGTATGACCGTGGAGTAGCATCATTCTATATAGTTTAAGTTATCGTGGTGTCCTTGAGTGGCATTTTAGATGATCTACGGGTATACATTTATATATATATAGGATAACAAATTTATATTTTAGGGGTGCTTTACTATTATTTTTAATCTAGAATAGGTTTGGGGGTTTATTAGAAAGACATGTTAAATTTTATTTTGCCAAATCTTCTTAGTGGCTGAGGAATTGTTTTATCAAGAGGATGTTGTGGTTATTAAAGAACCTGCCCTTATTGAGTTATTTATTTATTATTTAGGTTCTAGTTGACGTCGTTTCGAGCGATTGAAGTGAAGCTTGGTTTAACCACTAGAGGTAAGTAGACTTCAACACATGACGTCTCTCAAGACGTATATATTTATATATATATATATATATATATAATTGTGGTAAAAATATATTTATATATATATACATACACATAATTGCAAAAGTGAAGTTTCAAAGACTTATACCATTGTTAGTGCTTTATACATACTCAAATTCTATTATTTATTGTATATTATTGTGAAACTGTATATGTCAAGAGTGTTTCAAATGGTCAACTAGACAGTCTGCAACCTTTGCCAACACAGGGTTAAGTGTTGGTCTTCGGCCGAAGCAGTGTTAGTGTGGTGTGGTGCAGTGTTATTGTTGCTCTTCGGAGCTAGTGTTGCCTCTTTGAGGTTAGTGTTATTGTTCCCATGGGAAATCACCCACCGAGTGTTTAGCAGCTTTTGTCTGTGTTTGACTAATATTTTTCATATTGGATTACTGTTTAATTGCTACTGTTCTTTCAGGTGGAAAATTGTTTATTTTCATAATAAAGTGTTCTACCTATTTGGTGCATATTGGCATATAAATGTGGTTATTATTTTATTAATGTTTACAGCGTTATAGTGAAGTGTTTTATTTTCACAGCTTTATAGAATATATTATATTACAGTTTAAACTAATTTTAATTGTATCGTGATGACTATATTTTGTCAATGATATTATCGTTTGTTTTGGGAAGACATCCTCATGTTTGTAGTCTCTTATTGAGCCTTTAGCTCACCCCTTTTTCCATCCTTTCAGATTAGAGTTATGGAGTGTCTTTTGGTGGTAGATCAGTGGAGCCTTAGATGGACGACTTCGTTTGGAGCTTGATAGTTGCAGAATTGTTTTAGTAAAAATTGTTTCAGGACAATGAGATTATTATTTTGGAACTATTTTGAGATGTTATTTGGAGATTTTACATTCAAGAATATTATTGTTGTTTTGTTTTTTTATGGATTCTTAAGGAAATCTGATGATATTCAAGAAGTTTATTTGAGGATAAATATTACGCTCTGTTCCATTATATCATTGTTGATTATTTCTAAGACAAGTTAAACATCTAAATCCTTGCTTTGGGTTTGGGGTGTTACAGATAGTATCCTCTATGCTGAGTTCTTGCTATTATTACTTAGAGGCCAAAGAAAAAGCGGCAAATTATTTTTGTTTGGTAAGAGTTACCATTATAGCATTAATAATGAGAATATTTCTCACTTGATCATAGTGATTGGTATGACTTCGCTTCCGAAGAATATTAATTGTGGGATTATGTTGTCATTGCACCTAATATAATATGTTTTTGAGTTCCATATTATATAGTTATGGATGCAAAATATATTGTCCCTATAATTATGTTCACAGTCTTTAAATGAAGTTGTTAGGTTCTAAAAGTTTAGAACAATTGGCAAATCGTGAGCATACAAGAACATACAAGCTGCAGAAAGAAGATTTCAGAATTTGCCTAATTCGATCGATTGAGCCTGTTTTTCATGCAACTGTTTATGGGTCACATAGTGTCAAGTTTGCATTTATTGAAAGAGAAAATATTTTTCTTGTTGTGCATCCTTAACTTAGTTTTTAAAGTTGGGTTTGTGTATTTTTATTTATCCCCACCTCCTAAATTTTCCCCAAAACTGTTTTTCCCAAAACTTGTTTTGTTTTTTCTATTTTTATAGGGGGATAAAATATTTTTTTTGCCTTTGACTTTTTTATGTTCCCTTGGTTTATGTTCCCTTGGTTCTCTTTTTTCTCTCATGTTTACTATCACTCTACTCTTTGTTTGAGTTGTCTTTGTCAATACGTGACAAAAAGGGGGAGAAATAGATGAAATGTGGGACAATCCTGTTTGTTTTGTTTAGGGGGAGATGAAATTGTTTTTAAAAGGGGGAGAATATAAAAGCTTTTGCTTTTTGATGTATCTAACTTAGGGGGAGAGTTAGAATTTTTTTTTTTATATATTTCTATTTTATATTATTGTTTATATGTCTTTCTTTCCACACATGCGGTGATGTGTTTGTTGAGTGTTTCAGGAAAGACAGGTGCATTTTAATCAAGACCTTCTACCTTCTCTTGCAACTTCTAGGTTAAGAGTCTTAGATTGGGATTTGTGATGTAATTGAGCATTTTATCATATTGGGTTGTTCTTGTATTTTAATATTTCATTTTGTATGAAAGTTTTGTCACAAATTACCAAAGGAGGAGATTGTTAGGTTCTAAAAGTTTAGAACAATTGGCAAATCGTGAGCACACAAGAACATACAAGCTGCAGAAAGAAGATTTCAGAATTTTCCTGATTCGACCGATCGAAAAACAGACTCGATCGATCAAAAGTCGTATCTGCAGAATTTAAATTAAGCCCAAACAGCAGTTCAAGCCCATTAAGGATTAGGGTTTCAGATCTACTTCTCCCACTATATAAAGGAAACCCTATGCACGTTTTTACAAGGCTCTTTAGAGAGAGAAGAGTGTGCCTCTTTTATATTTAGGGTTTTGTTCCTAAAAAGCTCTCTTATATCTTCTATCGGTGTTGTTTCTTGAAGAATCTCAAGATCCGGTATTGTTGAAGTTGCTGCCCTCTCTAGTCATCAAAGGTGCTGATGATCTAAACCTTCAAGGGTGGTCTTGAAGTCACAAATAGGTGAGTTTGTGTTGTTAAACCTTTGAGTGGGATCTCAAAGTCACCATCGTGGGTGTTTGTGTTTTGCAAAGGCCAAGGAAAGAAGTAGTCCGTAGACTCGGAGCTATCATGTGGTCGTGGTAGTAAGTTTCCTACTCGAGGTAGCAATAGGATGTTAGTGGTCTAAGTCGCTATTGTACAAACTTTAATTCTTTCTTAGTGGATTTGCTGTTTTACCTTGAGGATAGCTAGGTTAAATCCTCCCCAGATTTTTTACCAGTTTGGTTTTCCTGGGTCATCATATCATTGTGTTCTTTATATTTTCCGCTGCTTTATTATTTATGATTATTTGTGTTTAACCTAGATCTGAATAATAAACCTAAGTATCCACTTGGTTAATTAATTAGGTTAAATAATCTAGTTTTACAGAGGTCTAAACTTCTTACAAAAGTTGTCATAAATTTTTGTTCTCTAGCTACTATTTTAATTGAATCACATTAACTAAGAAATAATTTTGGACATGGTATTTAAAGGAGCTGAATTACATAAATATGTTTCGATTCAGCATTGTCATGATTTCCTTTGCATGATGCATTGATGAAAGATAGCTTATGATTTGATCATAGTCTCCATTCAAATGCTAAATGTTACATTGGCTTCAATCTCAAGTGTGCTACAGCATGAGATGCAAAAGTTAGCACTAGACTTAGACTTTATATTAAGTCTAAATGAGATGTTTGGTATGAATCATATTGAGTGTCAAGAAAAGCTTAAGGAGTTTCATTCTATATCATTTTATGAAAATGTTTTAATTTTAAAAATGAATTGAAATTCTTGGATGTAGAGATTAAATGTTAATCTCATTTGGATATAATCCACAAGTCCTTGTTAGAATCATTTGATCAATTCAGATTTTTTTGAAAAAATATATTTTTTTTGTTATTAGAATTGATGAGTGAGTTCTACGCAACGGAAGATATTCTAAAAGTTAAGGCTAGGATCAATATAGTTTAATTCAAATCTTTGCCTAGATCGAAAGGTAAGGGTGGTAAGAAGAAGAATTATAATACCAAACAGTTGGACAAGCAAGTTGCCCTAGTAGTTGCCAAAAGGAAATTAGACTCAAAAGCATGACCAAAAGGAAAGTGTTTTTGTTTTGGTAAAGCTAAGCATTGTCCATGATTATTTTCTAGGTAGAAATTTACATGTTTTACTTTTTAAAGAGAAAGTTTCCATCCTTTGGTATTGTATGTTTTGGAACTTATTTCTAGATCTTATTAATCTAAATATATTCAAGATTGGTGAAAAATTGGCTTTTAGAACCATTATTTTATTATATTCTCAGTCTATGAATTCTATTTAGAGGATAATAAGATCTAGGGCTCCTTTATTGTAAAGGAACAAAGTTTCAATGACTTCTTTAAGTTAGTGCATACATGAAGGAGGACTAAGACTCTTATAAAAATAGTAATGTACATGATAAGTATTTCCATTTGCTTATTTCTTTTGGAGATAAACTCTAATAATAACTATGCATTTTCTAAAGTTGATTTGAAAAGTTTGTTCCTAGAACATTTGTCAAATTGTGAATTGGGTGAAAACCTAGTATATGATACTTTCACTTTTGGAGATGTCCAGTACTTGTGCTAGAAAGGAAGTCTGACAAATTGAAATCAAAGGTAGAAAAATGTGTGTTTATGATGGGTATCCAAAAGGAATTGAAAAAGATTTTTTTGCTATGATTTTTTGTGTTTCCAATTTTTGGCTTTAACTCGTTTTCGCGGGAAAAGCTTAATCGCGAGATTCTCGCGAAAATGCATTTGAAGGGAATTTTGAATGTTTTCTAAATGTTTTGAAATGTATAAAGTGTAAGGAAATGTGTGATGAGATTACACATGGTTCTAACTAAAAGACCTAATGAGATCAAAGATATTAGTTAAATAGAACTCTTAGTCCTAAATAGTTTAGGACTTGTCTCTTAAGAAACATTCTAATGAGATTGGAATTGTTGTATGATTAAAAGTCCTTAATTTATTTTAATTAGAAGTTTTAATGAGATTAAAGCTTAATTAAAAGGTATATATATATATATATATATTCTAATGAGATTAGAACTTTTTATTTAGTAAATTAAGGATAGAGTTCTATATAACTAATTTTTGATCCATTAGAGTTTGAGGAATCCTAAATAGTTTAGGACTTCCATTTTAGTTAGTGATTCTAATAAGATTAGAGTCTTCAACAAGTGCAAGGTTATTAGTTGTGATGCGATCACAATTATTTAAAGAAAAACCCAAATAATGAGTGGGAGTGCTGAAATAACCCTTTTGTTACATTTATTGTAATGTGAATAGATACCTTGTCTTGACTTCGAGTCTTGCATTCCATGAGAGGGTATTTACTTCACGGATTACAAGGTTAAACTTCTTTGTGATTGTGCGAATGTTCATTACGCTATGGTAACGTGACTTAGTTACATCACATTGAATTTAAACAATTAAACACATTTGATGTGTAGGGTAAAAATTTCAGGACAAACCACTTGTTTAAAATTTCTAGTGGGAGAGAGATACAAGGGTTGGATCTCAAGGCCTCCATTATCAGTTCATAGTAGTGTGGGTAAGCACCTCGTCTTGGCGTATATGCCTCGCAATCCCAAAGGAGGGTGTTTATTTCATAGTACTACAAGATTGAACTTACCTGTTTAAAGTTGTGTGAACAAGCACCTCGTCTTGGCGTATATGTCTCGCGATTCCAAATAAGGGTGTTTTGTTTCATGGTACTACAGTTTTTAAACACTATAAAGGGAGATGAAATGTGGCTACACACGATTCTAGATAATGGTGTACACTAGTATTTTTGGGTTTCATACTAATGGTGTAATGTTAACCTCCCAAAGGAGCTATGTCATTATTACTTAGAGGCCAAAGGAAGAGCGGCAAATTATTTTTGTTTGGTAAGAGTTACCATGATAGCATTAATAATGAGATATTTCTCGCCTGATCATAGTGATTGGTATGACCTCGCTTCCGAGGAATATTGATTACGAGATTAGGTTGTCGTTGCACCTAGTATAGTATTTTTGGGTTTCATACTATATGGTTATGGATGCAAAATATAATATCCTTGTAATTATGTTCATAGTCTCAAAATAAATTTGTCATGAATTTTGTTCTCTAGCTACTATTTTAAGTGAATCACTTTAACTAAGAAATAATTTTAAGTGAATATGTTTTGATTCAGCATTGTCATAATTTCCTATGCATGATACATTGATGGAAGATAGTTTATGATTTGATCATAGTCTCCATTGAAATGCTAAAATGTTACATTGGTTTCTATCTCAAGTGTGCTACAGCATGAGATGCAAGAGTTAGTACTACACTTAGACTTTATAATAAGTCTAAATGAGATGTTTGGTATGAATCATGTTGAGTGCTAAGAAAAGCTTAAGGGGCTCCAATTCTATATCATTTTATGAAAATATTTTATTTTAAAAATAATTGGAATTCTTGGATGAAGAGATTAAATGTTAATCTCATATGGATATGATCCACAAGTCCATGTTAGAAACATTTGATCAATTCAGATTGTTTTCAAAATAAATTTTATGTTATCTGAATTGATGAGTGAGTTCTACGCAACGGAAGTCATCCTAAACGCTAAGGCTAGGATCAATACAATTTAATTCAAATTCTTAGCCTGAACTAAAAGGTAAGGGTGATAAGAAGATGAATTATAATACCAAACAGTTGGACAAGCAAGTTGTCCTAGTAGTTGCCAAAAGGAAATTAGATTCAAAAGCATGACCAAAAGGAAAGTGTTTCTATTTTGGTAAAACTAAGCATTGTCCATGATTATTTTTTATATGGAAATTTACATGTTTTACTTTTTAAAGAGAAAGTTTTCATCCTTTGTTATTGTATGTATTTGGCACTTATGCCTAGATCTTATTAATCTAGATGATATTCAAGATTGGTGAAAGATGGGCTTTTAGAACCATCAGTTTGTTATATTCCCAGTCTATGAATTCCTTTTAGAGGTTAATATGATGTAAGGCTCCTTTATTATAAAGGAATAAAGTTCCAATGACTTCTTTAAGTCAGTGCATACATGAAGGAGGAATAAGACTCTTTTAGAAATAGTAAAGTACATGATAAGTATTTCCATTTGGTTATTTCCTTTGGAGATATACTCAAATAGTTACTATACATTTTCTAAAGTTGATTTCAAAAGTTTTTTCCTAAAACATTTGTCAAATCATGGATTGGGTGAAAACCTAGTTTATGATACTTCCATTTTTGGAAATGTCCAACACTTGTGCTAGAAAGGAAGTCTTACAAATTGAAATCAAAAGGATAGAAAAATGTGTGTTTATGATGGGTATCCAAAAGGAATTGCAAAAGATTGTTTTGGTAGTCATAAAGAAAACAAGATGTTTGTAAAGTACTATTACAAAGTTCTTGATGATGACTATGTGAATAATCTTAAAGCAAAACGTATAATTGTTCTAGAAGAAAAATGTCAGAATTTGTTGAAAAACAACTATAAAATACATTTAGAAATGAGTTGGTTGTATTAGATACACTATAAGGCATTATTCTAAATGTATAGCTAATACACTGGTACAATATCGTAATGAGAGAATTATTAATTACCAAATAAATTCATATTTTTGGAATAAACTTTTGAAGTCATTCCACAAGAATATGATTTTGATCCTCAGTCCTACATAGAGGCAATGGGTGATATGAATATGGATTACTAGATCAAGGTTATGTGAATAGAATTAGATTCAATTTGAAGTCTAGAACTTGTAAAGGCGCCTAATGGCAGTAGGCCTATTCTTTTCAAATAGGTCTACAAGTAAATGAGATTGATAGATTTGAAGATGCAAACCTTCAAAGTCAAGACTAATGGCGAAAAGGTTTATTCAGAAAGAAATGGTTCGATTATGAAAAGAATTTTTTCCAATAGTCAAGTTTGACTCTATCTAGATTCTCTTATCCATTATATTTCATTTGGATGAAATATGGCAATAGATATCAAGAAAGCTTCTTTTAGTAGCAATCTTGAGGAAGACATCTATATGATGTAACTAGACTTGTACATAGCAAAGAAATAGTAGTTTTTAGTATGCAAGTTGCTTAAATTCCATTTATGGACTAAAGCAAGCGTTTGAATCATAAAATATCATCATTGATCAAGCAATCAATTTGTTTGATTTTGATCAAGTATCAAAAGGCCTTATGTGTGTGAAAGCTATATAGAATAATAAATTTCTTAATGTATGTTGATGACATTCTAATCATTTAGAATGATGTAGAGATATTGTCATCAATAGAGTTTTTGTTGTCTAATCCAGTTTCATATAAAATACTTGGGAAAGACTAGTCATATCCTAAGAATTTAAACTTTGCTACAATTTAGAAATTAGGATATTGAGTTTATCTCAAATTGCTTAAATAGATTAGATTCTAGCCAAGTATATCATGTAATACTTCAAGAAAGGATTCTTTCCTTTAAAGTTTGAAGTTCCTTTATATAGGACTATAGTCCTAAGACATATAAAAGGAAGAGCATATTAAGACGGTTCCTTATATCAAATCGATAGGAAGTCTTTATGCTATGCTATATACTAGGCTAAATATCTATTTTGCGGTGGGCATGGCAAGCAAATATCAATTGAATCAAAGATCGTATAATTAAGTGGGAGTAAAGCATATACTCATATATCTTAGGATTGTGAGAGATTATATGCTTGTCCACAAAAGTGAGGTTTTGATTGTTACTGGATGTACAAATGCTGACTTATAGTTTGATTGTGATTCATGAAGTTGGACTTCAAAATATGTGTTCATCCTAGTGGTGAAGATACACATTAAGCATAAGTATTATCTCACTAGAGAGATATGAGTACTTGAGTAGTAATAGAAAAGATAATTTATGCAATAAATTTGACTGAAACTTGTTTTCAAACCTTGCCTTAGAGTGACTGTAAATTACTCTAAAGGGAGATAAGTGTCGGATATATAGTAAATTGTCTTTGAGGGCAAGTGGGAGATTGTGTTAGGAAATCATCATGTTTGTATCGCATACAAAACACACGCAGCGGAAAATAAACAGATCTACTTCATTCGCAATTGATAACATGCACTATGTAGGTTTCAGAATATAAAACAAGAGAGTGTACCTTGATGCGGTGAAATTTAAAACTGAATGAAGAAGTACTCGGGAAGACTTTCAATCTTCACTCCAATTCCACTTGATGCCCAAGATGTGTGGTCTCTCAATCAGTTCTATGTATCTAGAGAGAATATGAAAGAATGTCTCTCTTCCTTATTTTTATTACCTTTCACATACAAACCATTTCACACAATATAAAATTCTGTATGTTTCTCTCCACATAACTGATTATCTAATTGGGCTAGCCTTTTGGGCCTTCCCAATTGGGCTTTAGTGTGTGGCTTGGAGTGGGACCAAAAGGGAATAAATAAGACACTAGTTCCAATGGGTCTTGGGCTTTTCTATCAACCCTTTGTTGGGAATTAATCATGTTTGCATCCAATACAAAACATACGCAGCGAAAAATAAACGGATCTACTTCATTCGCAATCGATAACATGCACTATGTAAGTTTCAGAATATAAGAACAAGAGAGTGTACCTTGATGCGGTGAATTTCAAAACCGAATGAAGAAGTACTCGGGAATACTTTCAATCTTCACTCCAATTCCACTCGATGCCCAAGATGTGTGGTCTCTCAATCAGTTCTATGTTTCTAGAGAGAATATATTATTATTCTTATTCTTATTAAACATACAAAACCATTTTATTCTATATAAAATTCTGTATGTTTCTCTCCACATAACTGATTATCTAATTGGGCTAGCCTTTTGGGCCTTCCCAATTGGGCTTTAGTGTGTGGCTTGGAGTGGGACCAAAAGGGAACAAATAAGACACTAGCTCCAATGGGCCTTGGGCTTTTCTGTCAACTCTTGACAAGTCCAAAGTTACCATTAATTATATTTAATACCACTATATAAATATAATTGCACTCTAGGCCTCATTAATAAATTATATCCCAAGACTTTATTATACATGCAACCCCTTCATAAAATATTCGTAGTAACACAAAGTCATAAATATAGACTGCCACTTTGTGAATTACTACATCTTAATCTTTGAGTACCTGGTTTAATCCTTATAAGTTATTCACCATATATTTATGAAATCCAATTTCATAAATATATACTTTAGTCTTACTAAAGTGGTTAGGCCTAACTCTCTGAATAACTGTACCCATTAAACTTATCTCAAGGGAATATTTTATATCTCCGTTAAGAGACTATGAATTCCATCTTGAGAATCTATGTTCCATCAACACTAAATGTGGCTGCCCAACATACTGAGGTTTTGACCGTTACTTTAGATCTCACTCCTGATATATCAAAGCAACCTACATTTCATGATCAGGTTCATTATTCTCTCAGGATTAAGAGTTCATGTGAATACAAGTCGTGAGATTTATTATTCAATTGACAGTCGTTAGGAGAATAATAAATCTCACAGCGGTCCAGTTCAATATGTCTTAACTCTTAAAACATATCAACATATTAACTAGAAGTCACCACTTCCATGATCAAGACAAATCATCGTAGTTAATATGTTATAGTCTTCGCAGATGAAATGCCCAATTTCATCACCGACTACGAACCAAAATTCTGAGTTTACAAAGAACTTGTAATCTATATCTTCTGTGACTAAATCACATAAATCACATACTATGCATCTCATGGACTATTTGATAATGTCCAAATATTCATATTACCATTATTTTAGATAAGAATAAAACAACTTTATTAAACATAATATTAAGTCATACATCATTTCTCAAATAATGTCATACATAATATTATACATAGCATCATACAATAGGATTTAAGGGCACATATCCTAACTCTCTTGACAAGTCCAAAGTTAACATTAATTATATTTAATACCACTATATAAATATAATTGCACTCTAGGCCTCATTAATAAATTATATCCCAAGACTTTATTATACATGCAACCTCTTCATAAAATATTCGTAGTAATACAAAGTCATGAATATAGACTGCCACTTTGTAAATTACTACATCTTAATCCTTGAGTACCCGGTTTAATCCTTTTAAGTTATTCATTATATATTTATGAAATCCAATTTCATAAATATATACTTTAGTCTTACTAAAGTGGTTAAGCCTAACTCTCTGAATAACTGTACCCATTAAACTTATCTCAAGGGCATATTTTCTATCTCCGTTAAGAGACTATGAATTCCATCTTGAGAATATATGTTCCATCAACACTAAATGTGGCTGTCCAATATACTGAGGTTTTGACCGTTACTTTAGATCTCACTCCTGATATATCAAAGCAACCTACATTTCATGATCAGGTCCATTATTCTCTCAGGATTAAGAGTTCATGTGAATATAAGTCGTAAGATTTATTATTCAATTGACAGTCGTTAGGAGAATAATAAATCTCACAGCGGTCCAGTTCAATATGTCTTAACTCTTAAAACATACCAACATATTAACTAGAAGTCACCACTTCCATGATCAAGACAAATCATCGTAGTTAATATGTTATAGTCTTCGCAGATGAAATGCCTAATTTCATCACCGACTTCGAACCAAAATTCTGAGTTTACAAAGAACTTGTGATTTATATCTTCTGTGACTTTTCACATAAATCACATACTATGCATCTCATGGACTATTTGCTAATGTCCAAATATTCATGTTACCATTACTTTAGATAAGAATAAAACAACTTTATTAAACGCAATATTAAGTCATACATCATTTCTCACATAATGTCATACATAATATCATACATAGCATCATACAATAGGATTTAAGGGCACATATCCTAACAATCTCCCACTTGCCCTAAAGACTATTGTGCACTAATCTAACTCCCATTCCCTCCAAATGTGACTCGAAGGTCCTTTGAGGCAAGGCTTTGGTAAAGGGATTTGTTAGATTATTTGCACTTTCAATCTTTGCAACCACCACATCTCCACGAGCAACAATGTCTCGAATGATGTGGTACTTTCTCTCAATGTGCTTTCCTTTCTTGTGATTCCTTGGATCTTTGGATTGTGCAACCGCTCCACTATTGTCACAAAACAATGTGATAGGAACTTGCTCCATTCTCACTACACCAAGATCAGAAAGGAATTTCTTGAGCCAAACAACTTCCTTTGCCGCCTCACAGGCAGCAACATATTCAGCTTCCATGGTGGAGTCCGCAATACAAGATTGCTTAACATTCCTCCAACTTATGGCTCCACCTCCCAAGGTGAAAACACATCCTGACATGGACTTTCTGAAATCTAGATCTGATTGAAAGTCTGAATTTGTATAGCCAATGGGAATCAAATCCTCACAATGATAAACAAGCATATAATCTCTCGTTCTCCGTAGATACTTGAGAATATGCTTTACAGCTTGCCAATGTTGTGGTCCTGGATTTGATTGATATCGGCTGACCATGCCAACTGAAAACAGATATCCGGTCTAGTACAAAGCATGGCATACATGAGACTTCCTACTGCAGAGGCATAAGGAACTTGTCTCATCATATCTACTTCCTCTTGAGTCTTAGGCCTTTGGTCATCAGACAGAGGAACTCCATGTCTGAAAGGAAACAATCCTTTCTTGGAGTTTTGCATGCTAAACCATTCTAGAACCTTATCTATATATCCAGCTTGTGATACGCCTAACATCTTATTCTTACGATCTTGCCAAAGCTTGATCCCTAGAATAAAATTAGCCTCACCCAAGTCCTTCATATCAAATTGGCTTGACAACCAAACCTTTACTGATGACATGACCCATACTTCATTTCCAATGAGTAGAATATCATCAACATAAAGCACTAGGAACATTACTATTTTGTCTTGATGTCTTTTGTACACACATGGTTCATCAAGATTTTGTTCAAAACCAAATGATTTGATTGCTTGATCAAATCTGATGTTCCATGACCTAGATGCTTGCTTAAGTCCATAAATGGACCTATTCAACTTGCATACCATATGCTCTTGGTTCTTTGCTATGAAACCTTCTGGTTGCTTCATATAGATTTCCTCTTCAAGATTGCCATTAAGAAATGCAGTCTTGACATCCATTTGCCAAATCTCATAATCATAATGAGCAGCAATGGATAAGAGAATTCTGATAGATTTAAGCATTGCTACTGGTGAAAAGGTTTCCTCATAATCAATACCTTCTTTTTGCGTATACCCTTTCGCCACTAGCCTTGCTTTAAAGGTTTCAACCTTTCCATCTATCTCTCTCTTTCTCTTGTAAACCCATTTGCAACCAACAGGTTTAATGCCGTTAGGCGCCTTTACAAGATCCCAAACTTGATTGGAATACATGGAATCTAATTCTGATTTCATAACTTGGATCCAATGATGTGCATCTATATCATTCATTGCTTCTTCATAATTGTAAGGATCAGTTTCGGCCTCCTCTGAGATAGCCTCATAAGTCTCTCCAAGACCTATGAATCTTATAGGTGGCCTAACATTCCTCCCACTACGACGAGGCAACTGTGTACTAGACATCTCATGAGTAGTATCTTGTGGTGTATCCAATACAGCCACATCATCCCTAGTTTCAACCATTGGTTGTTCAATTACAGGTTCATTCATTTCAGCCAAGACAACTCTACTTCTAGGAGTGAAATCATTCATATAGTCATTTTCCAAGAATTTGGCATTTGTACAAACAAACACTTTATTATCTTTATGACTATAGAATAAACCTCCAGCAGTTCCTTTTGGATACCCTACAAAGAATACCACTTCTGTTTTAGACTGTAACTTGTCAGACTTTCCTTTTAACACATGTACTGGACAACCCCAAATATGGAGATGTCTCATACTAGGCTTACGCCCATTCCACAACTCTACAGGTGTTTTAGGAACAGACTTCGAAGGTACTAAATTCAGAAGATACATTGCAGTATTTAAGGCATATCCCCAAAAAGAAGTTGGTAGAGTCGAATAACTCATCATGGACCTAACCATATCTAAAAGAGTTCTATTCCTTCTTTCCGCTACACCATTTTGTTGTGGAGTTCCAGGTGCAGTCAATTGAGATAAAATCCCATTTTTAGTTAACTAATCCTTAAAATCCCCAAGAAGGTATTCGCCACCACGATCAGATCGAATGGCCTTTATGCGTTTACCCAATTGATTCTCAACTTCAGCCCTAAACTCTTTGAACTTTTCAAAGGCTTCGAACTTCCGTTTCATTAGGTACACATAACCAAATCTAGAGTAATCATCAGTGAATGTAATGAAATACTCATAGCCACCTCTTGCTTAGATTGACATAGGACCACAAACATCCGTATGAACTAATTCTAGCCACTGTTGGGCTCTTCTACCTTTTGCATTAAAAGGTCGTTTGGTCATTTTGCCTTCCAAACAAGATTCACAAACTGGAAATTCATCAAAGTCCAATGGCTCTAAGAGACCATCTTTGATCAGCCTTTGAATTCTGTTTGGATTAATATGACCCAAACGCAAGTGCCAAAGATATACATCATTAGTAGAAGGAAACTTTCTCTTTAATGATTTTACATGAGAGTTATCATCTAATTCAGAATTATATAATTCATGCTTATCAGGAGTTAAAATATAAAGACCGTCCACAATATTTCCAGAATAGATAAATGTTTTACCCTTCTTTATTACAACATTGTCTTTAAGGATAACACAATATCGACTTTTACCTGAATAAGTTGCAGAAATTAAATTCCTACGAACATTAGGTACATATAGACAGTCATTCAATATTAAAACTCTTGATTCAAAACATAAATTAAACACTCCAATAGCTACAACTGGAATCCTACTCCCATCAGCCAAGGTCAGAAATAACTGTCCTTCTTTAAGTCTTTTGGTCTCCTGGAACCCCTGCAAAGAATTGCAGATATGATTAGTACAACCTGAATCCACATACCAGGAATCCGTGGGATTTTGTACCAAACATATTTCAAGAAGGAATGAAAGTTTCATACCCTTATTGGCAGCCTTGAACTTTGGACAATTTCTCTTCCAATGTCCTTTCTCACCACAATGGAAACATTTTCCTTTCAGCTTCTTTCCTTTGTCGGCAACCCCTAAGACAATTTGTTTACCCTTCTGCTTAGTGAAGTCCTTCTTCTTCTTCTTCTTACCCTTGCCTTTTGACTTAGATTGAGCAGTAGAAGCTTCACTCACATTGGCTTCAACATTAGAAGTACCTAGGATGCCTTCCGCCGCTACCAACTCATTCATTAATTCAGACAAAGAATAAATCTTTATGTTCATGTTATAATTAATTCTGAATTCCTTGAATGATTCCGGTAGTGACTGGAGTATCATATTCGCTTGGGATTCTCCATCAATGTCGGCACCCAAAACTTCTAAAGTATTCAGATTAGAGATCATTGTAAGACAATGCTCTCTCACTGAACTACCTTCAGCCATTTTGGTATTATAAATTTGCCTCATGGTTTCTTGCTAGTTCTACATCCTGCATTTGATGCTGTAGAACATTTGAGATGGACACTAGGATGTAGCACTTGGCCATTTCATTAGATTTCTGCCAACGATCATATCGTTGTTTTTCCTCAAGAGGCGCATCTAATGAAGGAAAGCTAGGACATGGTTGAGTAAGCACATATTTGTGCTCTTCAGCTGTGGGAACTATGTCCAAGTTTCTTTTTCAGTCAACATAATTGGTTCCAGTCAGTTTGTTTTGATTAAGAATGCTAACAAGTGGGCTAAATGATGCCATGTTCAAATCTGAAAATAATAAACATGAATATAATAAGTAAACTGGACATTATCAATTTAGCATATAAACATATAGTATGGAACCTTAATAAAACCATAATATAATATATGCAACGACAACCCAATCCCATACTCAATATCCCTCAGCATAGAGTGAACATTAAATACTATGATTGATTGAGAACTATTCTCATTATTAGTGCTATCATGATAACTCTTATCAAACACTTAATAATATGCCGTTATACATTTGGCCTCTAAATGATTATAGCAAGAACTCAGCATAGAGGATACTATAATATTTAGTCTAGTGTATACCATTGTCTAGAATCATGTGTAGCCACATTTCATCCCCTTAACAGGCTTATCATGTAATACTATGATACAAAACACCCTCCGCATGGAATGCAAGGCTCGAAGCTAAGACAAGGTGTTTGATCAAACCACTATAAACCAAGAAATTCAATCTTGTAGGACCATGAAATACATATTCTCCGCATGGAATGCAAAGCTCAAAGCTAAGACAAAATATATATTTCATACTACTATGAACCAACAATGAAGGCCGTGAGATCCAACTCTTGTATCTCTCTCCCACTAGATATTTTAAATTAAAGGTTTTTATCTTTTAAACATGCATAAACTAATTATACACAACCTTGCACTTTCGATCGATCGAATGTGCCCCTCGATCGATCGAAAAAATTAAACAATTCGAACTAAACCTTCGGTCTGATTCGATTGATACTCGATCGCCTCTCGATCGATCGAAAATAAAATTCGAACGATCGACTAGCAATCGAAAATTAATCGATTCAAAAGAATTAGTCTCTGTTTTACTCGATCGATCGAAAGTAAATTTCGATCGATCGAAAATCGTAAAACTCGAATTTCCAGAAATTCTTCTAAGGCAGTTTTCAACGGTTTTGCATGAAATAACAACCATCATATGAACATGATAGACAGAGATTGATATCAAAACTAAAATCTATTGATGCTATAGCCTTAAAGATCAATTTAACATTCTTAAATTCATATTTAAACAACATCATAACATCAATATCAGTTTGTATCAAATCATAGTTTCAACAACCATGCAGAAAATTAAATGTATAATCCTCTATCAACTTGAAACTATTATCTCTAATTCCAAAATAAACAAAACATGTTATACAGATTCGAAATGAAGACCGCTCTGATACCAATGTTAGGAAATCATCATGTTTCTATCGCATACAAAACATACGCAGCGGAAAATAAACGGATCTACTTCATTCGCAATTGATAACATGCACTATGTAGGTTTCAGAATATAAAACAAGAGAGTGTACCTTGATGCGGTGAAATTCAAAACCGAATGAGGAAGTACTCGGGAAGACTTTCAATCTTCACTCCAATTCCACTTGATGCCCAAGATGTGTGGTCTCTCAATCAGTTCTATGTATCTAGAGAGAATATGAAAGAGTGTCTCTCTTCCTTATTTTCATTACCTTTCACATACAAACCATTTCATACAATATAAAATTCTGTATGTTTCTCTCCACATAACTGATTATCTAATTGGGCTAGCCTTTTGGGCCTTCCCAATTGGGCTTTAGTGTGTGGCTTGGAGTGGGACCAAAAGGGAACAAATAAGACACTAGCTCCAATGGGCCTTGGGCTTTTCTATCAACTCTTGACAAGTCCAAAGTTACCATTAATTATATTTAATGCCGCTATATAAATATAATTGCACTCTAGGCCTCATTAATAAATTATATCCCAAGACTTTATTATACATGCAACCCTTTCATAAAATATTCGTAGTAATACAAAGTCATGAATATAGACTGCCACTTTGTAAATTACTACATCTTAATCCTTGAGTACCCGGTTTAATCCTTTTAAGTTATTCATCATATATTTATGAAATCCAATTTCATAAATATATACTTTAGTCTTACTAAAGTGGTTAGGCCTAACTCTCTGAATAATTGTACCCATTAAACTTATCTCAAGGGAATATTTTATATCTCCGTTAAGAGACTATGAATTCCATCTTGAGAATATATGTTCCATCAACACTAAATGTGGCTGCCCAACATACTGAGGTTTTGACCGTTACTTTAGATCTCACTCCTGATATATCAAAGCAACCTACATTTCATGATCAGGTCCATTATTCTCTCAGGATTAAGAGTTCATGTGAATACAAGTCGTGAGATTTATTATTCAATTGACAGTTGTTAGGAGAATAATAAATCTCACAGCGGTCCAGTTCAATATGTCTTAACTCTTAAAACATACCAACATATTAACTAGAAGTCACCACTTCCATGATCAAGACAAATCATCGTAGTTAATATGTTATAGTCTTCGCAGATGAAATGCCCAATTTCATCACCGACTACGAACCAAAATTTTGAGTTTACAAAGAACTTGTGATTTATATCTTCTGTGACTTTTCACATAAATCACATACTATGCATCTCATGGACTATTTGATAATGTCCGAATATTCATGTTACCATTACTTTAGATAAAAATAAAACAACTTTATTAAACACAATATTAAGTCATACATCATTTCTCACCTAATGTCATACATAATATCATACATAGCATCATACAATAGGATTTAAGGGCACATATCCTAACAGATTGTTGGGGTTTATACCCTAAAATCCAATTTATTGGCATGTCATAAATAATTAAATTGTTTAATTATACGAGACTATTTATAAATGAACTAATGGGACATTATCTTAGTCCACGAGATGCATAGTATGCGATTTATGTGATTTAGTCACAGAAGATATAAATTGCAAGTTCTTTGTAAACTCAGAATGTAGTTCATAGTCGGTGATGAAATTGGGCGTTTCATCTACGAAGACTATAACATATCAACTAAGATGATTTGTCTTGATCATGGAAATGGAAGATTTCTAGTTGGTATATTGATATGTTTTAAGAGTTAAGATATATTGAACTGGACTGCTGTGAGATTTATTATTCTCCTAACGGTTGTCAAATGAATAATAAATCTCACAACTTCTATTTACATCAACTCTAAATCCTGAGAGAATAATGGACCTGATCATGAGATGTAGGTTCCTTTGATATATCAGGAGTAAGATCTATAAGTTATGGTCAAAACCTCAGTATGTTGGGCAGCCGCATTTAGTGTTGATGGAACATATATTCTCAAGATGGAATTCATAATCTCTTAATAGAGATATAAAATATTCCTTTGTGATAAGTTTAATGGGATTGGTTATTCAGAGAGTTGGGCCCAACCACTTTAGTAAGGAGTTACTAAAGTATATATTTATGGAATTGGATTTCATAAATATATGTTGAATAACATTAAGGATTAAACAGGGTACTCAAGGATTAAGATGTAGTAATCTTCAAAGTGACAGTCTATATTCATGACTTTGTATTACTACGAATATTTTAATGAAGTGGTTGTATGTATAATAAAGTCTTGGGATATAATTTATTAATAAGGCCTAGAGTGCAATTATATTCATATAGTGGTATTGAATATAATTAATGGTAACTTTGGACTTGTCAAGAGTTGACAGAAAAGCCTAAGGCCCATTGGAGCTAGAGTCTTATTTGTTCCCTTTTGGTACTACTCCAAGCCACACAACTTGAGCCCAATTGGAATGGCCCAAAAGATTAGCCCAATTAGATAATCAGTTGTATATAAAGAGAGAAACATACAGAATTTCATAAATCCTTTCATGGGTCTTTTCATTAGTGTTTTTCATCAAGATTACACAAAGAATGAAATGGTTTGTATGTGAGTGTTGGACACTCCCTTGTTCTCTTCTTGGAAACTGATTGAAAGACCACACATATTGAGCATTAAGTGGAATTGGAGTGAAGATTAAAAGTCTTTCCAAGAATTTCTGATCTTTGGTTTTGAATTTCACCACACCTAGGTACGCTTTCTTGTTCTTAAATTCTGAAACTTACATGGTACATGTTATCAATTGCGAATGAAGTAGATCCGTTGATTTTTCCGCTGCGTATGTTTTGTATATGATACGAACATGTATTTTTCCTAACAGAAAGATGTTAGAATTTGTTGAAAGAAAACTATAAAATACATTTAGAAATGAGATGGTTGTATTAGATACACCACAAGGTATTATTCTAAATGTATAGCTAGTACACCGGTACAATACCATAGTGGGAGGATTATCAAATACCAAAAAAAAAAAAAAATTATACTTTTGAGATAAACTTTTGAAGTCATTTCACAAGGATATGAATTTAGTCCTCGGTCCTACGTTGAGGCAATAGATGATATGAATATGGATTACTAGATCAAAGTTATGTGAATAGAATTAGATTCTATTTGAAGTCTAAAACTTGTAGAGGCACCTAATGGCATTAAGCTTATTGTTTTCACATAGTTCTACAAGTAAATGAGATTGATAGATTTGAAGATGCAAACCTTCAAAGTCAAGACTAGTGGCAAAAATATTTATTCAGAAAGAAACGGTTCGACTATGAAAAGATGTTTTCACCAATATTCAAGTTTGACTCTATCTAGATTCTCTTATCCATTATATTTCATTTGAATGAAATATGGCAATGGATATCAAGAAAGTTTCTTTTAGTAGCAATCTTGTGGAAGACATCTATATGATGTAACTAGACTTGTACATAGCAAAGAAACAGTAGTGTTTAGTATACAAGTTGCTTAAATTCCATTTAAGGATTAAGCAAGCATCTGATCATAAAAGATCATCTTTGATCAAGTAATCAAATTGTTTGATTTTGATCAAGTATCAAAAGGCCTTATGTGTGTAAAAGCTATATAGAATAATAAATTTCTTAATGTATGTTGATGACATTATAATCATTTAGAATGATGTAGAGTTATTGTCATCAATAAATTTTTTGTTGTCAAATCCAGTTTGATATAAAGTACTTGGGAAAGACTAGTCACATTCTAAGAATTAAACTTTGTTAAAATTCAGAAATTAGGATGTTGGGTCTATCTCAAACTGCTTAAATAGAATAGATTCTAGCCAAGTATAGCATGTAATACTTTAAGAAAGGATTTTTTCCTTTTCAGTTTAAAGTTCCTTTATAAAGGACTATAGTCCAAAGACATATAAAAGGAAGAGCATATTAAGATGGTTCCTTATTCTACATCAATAGGAAGTCTTTATGCTATGCTAAATGCTAGGCTAAATATCTATTTTGCAGTGGACATGGTAAGAAAATATCAATCAAATCAAAGATCACTAAATTTAGTGGGAGTAAAGCATATAAAATATAAGTTTAATGGGTTTGGTCATTTAGAGTGTTGGGCCCAACCAATTTAGTAAGGAGTTACTAAAGTATATATTTATGGAATTAGATTTCATAAATATGTGATGAATAACATAAAGGATTAAACCGGGTACTCAAGAATTAAGATGTAGTATTCTTCAAAGTGGTAGTGTATATTCTCAAGATGGAATTCATAATCTCTTAACGGAGATATCAAATATTCCCTTGAGATAAGTTTAATGGGTTTGGTTATTCAGAGTGTTAGACCTAACCACTTTAGTAAGGATATACTAAAGTATATATTTATGAAATTGAATTTTATAAATATATGATGAATAACTTAAAAGATTAAACCTGGTTGTAACACCCGTCTCATTTAAATTTAATTTAATTACTTCTAGAGAGTAGATTTGATAAATTGCTTAATTATTTTGGAGGAGATAATTATTTTATATTGTGATTTTTGCTATGATAATAATATTAATATTAATGGGTTTAGTGGAAAATGTGTGGGTCTTAGAAGTTTTTTTATTTTAGTGTAGTGGGCTTCTAAATTTTCAGCCCAACTGAAATTAGCCTTATCATGGAATAGGCTTCCAAACTTTCAGCCCAAGTGCAACAGCCTTATAATGAAAGAAAGTTAGGGTTTCTCAAAAAAAAAGAAAAGGGGGCTGTGCACTTCAGGGCAGCCAGCAACTTCATTTGGTTTTTTTTGAGGTAAGCATCATTCTAGGAAAGCTTTCTTTTTCTTTTTGCTGGAATTTCAATGATGTTTGCTGGAATTTCAATAATATCAAGCATATATAGATTGCTGAAATTTTGTGTTGCTGGAAAATAATGTTAACAATATATATATATATATTAAATTTCGAATCAAGGAATCAATTTTATAATATCAATTGATGGCCGAATATATATATATATATATATAAATATTAAATTGAAGTTTCATCTAATAGTTCACGGGTTTGGCCGAATTGAATGAATGGGATTGATTTATACAAATTGTGGCGTAGGAAATTTGACATCTGAGAGCCTTAATATATATAAACACTTAGGGATCTTGTAATTGAACCTCCTTGTTATTCACGAAGTAACATCTCTTAGAGTAGGCGGCAATGTTTGTCTTGGCTTGTGTTGCATCTGATGACTAAGTGTTCCTATATATATATATACCTAGATTTATAAGTATATGATGGATGATTCAATTCAGCTTGGCCGAATTTGTTTTAGCTAGGATTTAATACATGGCTTGGCCGAATATATATTTATATATATACTACATCAATAGTTCATGGGTTAATTCAATTGGTTTGCCGATTACATATATATATATATATATATGTATATTAGATGTTAGCGTTAGGGTTAGTATTAAATTTGCTGGAATTTAATAATAACAATTGTATAGAATTGCACTTGTGGGCAGCGTTACAATTAAATATAAGTTATGCGTATAGTTTTTGCAGGTGGCTGATTTTGTTAGTTTAGGGGTTGACCGAATTGAAAAGGTTTGCAATTGTGGGTAGCTTTACAATTAAATATATGGGTATTTTAGATGTTAGTTTAGGGAATTGTTTTATCAAGAGAACTGTGTGATTATTAAGAACCTGCCCTTATTGAATTGTTTAATTATCATTTAGGTTCTAGTTGACGTTGTTTCGAGCAATTGAAGTGAAGCTTGGTTTAGCCACTAGAGGTAAGTAGACTTCAGCACATGACGTCTTTCAGGACATATATATTTATATATATATACACGTGGTAAAAATACATATTTATCTATATATGTATATAATTGCAAAGATGAAGTTCCAAAAACTTATACTATTGTTAGTGCTTTGCACATACTCGAATTTTATTATCTATTGTATGTTATTATGAAATTGTATTTGTCAAGAATTGTTTCAAATGGTCAACTAGACAGTCTGCAACCTTTGCCAATACAGGGTTAAGTGTTGGTCTTCGGCCGAAGTAGTGTTAGTGTGGTGTGGTGCAGTGTTATTGTTGCTCTTCGGAGCTAGTGTTGCCTCTTTGAGGTTAGTGTTATTGTTCCCATGGGAAATCACCCACCGAGTGTTTAGCAGCTTTTGTCTATGTTTGACTAATATTTTTTCATATTGGATTACTGTTTAATTGCTACTGTTCTTTCAGGTGGAAAATTGTTTATTTTCATAATAAAGTGTTTCTACCTACTTTGGTGCATATTGGCATATTAATGTGGTTATTATTGTATTAATGTTTACAGCGTTATAGTGATATATTTTATTTTAACAGCTTTATGGAATAAATTATATTACAGTTTAAACTAATTGTAATTGTAT
Source organism: Lithocarpus polystachyus (assembly GCA_033629205.1). Lineage (NCBI taxonomy): Eukaryota > Viridiplantae > Streptophyta > Magnoliopsida > Fagales > Fagaceae > Lithocarpus > Lithocarpus polystachyus. The sequence continues at coordinate 59,633,935 of CM066165.1, forward strand.
TGTGAGGACTATATTTTGTCAAAAATATTATCGTTTTGTTTTGGAAGACATCCTCATGTTGTAGTCTCTTATTGAGCCTTTAGCTCACCCCTTTTTCCATCCTTTCAGATTAGAGGCTTGGAGTGTATTTTGGTGGTAGATCAGTGAAGCCTTAGATTGATGACTGCGTTTGGAGCTTGGATAGTTGCTGAGTTGTTTTAGTAAAATTGTTTCAGGGCTATGAGATTATTTTTTTTTTGGAACTATTTTGAGATGTTATTTGGGGATTTTACATACAAGAATATTATTGTTGTTTTGTTTTTTTTATGGATATTTAAGGAAATCCGTTGATGAAATAAGAAGTTTATTTGAGGTTTTAATTACGCTCTGTTCCATTATATTAGTGCTGATTATTTCTAAGACAGGTTATGCATCTAAATCCTTCTTAAGGGTTTGGGTTGTTACACTGGTACTCAAAGATTAAGATGTAGTAATTTCAAGGTGGCAGTCTATATTCATGACTTTGTATTATTACGAATATTTTATGAAGGGGTTGCATGTATAATAAAGTCTTGGGATATAATTTATTGATAAGACCTAGAATATAATTATATTTATATAATGGTATTAAATATAATTAATGGTAACTTTGGGCTTGTCAAGAGTTGACAGAAAAGCCCAAGGCCCATTGGAGCTAGTGTTTTATTGGTCTCTTTTGGTCCCACCCTAAGCCACATACTATAGCCCAATTGTAAAGGCCCAATAGGCCAACCCAATTAGATAATCAATTAGTTATAAAGGGAGAAACATACACAATTTTTAATATAAGAAAAAGAGACATCATTGTGAAATGGTGTGTATGTATGAGTGAAGTCACTTAATTATTCTCCCGTAGAAACTGATTGAGAGACCACACTTCTTGGGCGTAAAGTGGAATTGGAGTGAAAATTAAAAGTATTCCCAAGTACTTCTAATCTTTTGTTTTGAATTTTACTGTACCAAGGTACGCTATTTTGTTCTTAAATTCTGAAATTTACATAGTGCATGTTATCAATCATGAATGAAATAGATCCATCTTTATTGCTTCCGCTGTGTGTTTTGCATGAGATACAAAACTAGATTTCTCAACAACTGATATCAGAGCCAGGTTTTCAATATCATGATTGTATAACATGTGATTAGATTTTAGAATAAAAGAAAAATAGTTTCTTGATGACATCGGGTTCACACTAAGGATGCATATTCTCTTGTTTTAATTGTTGTAGGCCATGATTATGTTTCTTTGCATCAAGTGCTGTGTCATGCTTTTATATGCATCAACAATTCGTATGCATTAAGGATTGATTTTCCTTTTCTATTGAATCCTATATCATCATTACAAATTGGCTCTGTCAGAAATGAATCGTATATGAAGTCAATTGATCCTATATATTCATGAATTGATTATTGATTATTGATCCTATATATTCATCAATTGATCCTGTATTATAAATTGGCTCTGTCAATAATCATGTCTCTTGTGATAGTGCCATGTCTTGTTAATAATTGCCAAGGATTGATTGTTATTGAATATTATATAACCGTCAAGATTGTCATGCGCATGAACCAAATGATTGCAACGCTTGGCTATATAAAGGCTTATATAAGGCTTGCATGACTTGGCATTGTATTACATGCTATAAGATCATATATAAATCTTGCATGGTTTCGTGGACTCGTGCATGGTCTTTAACATCAAATGCATATTCCAATCCGTTTTGTCTTGGATGTGTGAATTGCTTTGTATGTACAATCCGTATATTACTTTATATATATATATATATATATATATATGGGTTTACATGCATCATATAAATATATGGATTTACATGCATTAATCCGTATATTATATTATTTATATAAATATATATGGGTTTACATATATATAAATATATGTGTTTGATCAAGGATTCATCATATATTTATAGTCAAATAGTTCATGTTAATGCTAGGGTTATGAAATTTATTTCTAATGAGATTAGGATTATGTTTTCAAGGTGTCTAGCATTATTATGGTTCATGATCTTAAAAACCTTTAATTTAAAATATCAAGTGGGAGAGAGATACAAGGGTTGGATCTCACGGCCTCCATTATCGTTTTATAATAGTATGGGTAAACACCTCGTCTTGGCGTATATGCCTCGCGATCCCAAAGGAGGGTGTTTACTTCATAGTACTACAAGATTGAACTTACCCGTTTAAAGTAGTGTGAACAAGCACCTCGTCTTGGCGTATATGCCTCGCGATCCCAAAGGAGGGTGTTTACTTCATAGTACTACAAGATTGAACTTACCCATTTAAAGTAGTGTGAACAAGCACCTCGTCTTGGCGTATATGCCTCGCGATCCCAAAGAAGGGTGTTTTGTTTCATGGTATTACAAGTTTAAACACTATAAAGGAAGATGAAATGTGGCTATACATGATTCTAGATAATGGAGTACACTAGACTAAGTGTAATGTTAACCTCCCAAAGGAGCTATGTCATTATTACTTAGAGGCTAAAGGCAAAAGAGTTACCATGTTAGCATAAATAATGAGAATATTTCTCAACCAATTAATGTGTTTATAATAAACTTGCTACCAAGGAATTATAGACATGGATTGGGTTGTCGTTGTATATATTATTTTATGGTTTTATTAAGGTTCCATATTATATGCTTATATGCTAAATTGATAATGTCCAGTTTACTTATTATATTCATGTTTATTATTTCAGATTTAAATCATGGCATCATTTAGCCCATTTGTTGCTATTCTTAATCAAAACAAACTGACTGGATTCAACTATGTTGACTGGAAAAGAAATTTGGACATTGTTCTTACTGCTAAACAGCACAAATATGTGCTTACTCAACCATGTCTTAGCTTTCCATCATTAGATGCTCCTCTTAAGGAAAAACAGTGATATTATCGTTAGCAGAAATCTAATGAGATAGCCAAGTGCTATATCCTAGCATCTATTTCAAATGTTCTACAGCATCAAATGCAGGATGTAGAACTAGCTTCGGACATTATGCTAAGTCTGAAGGATATGTTTGGTGAGCAAGGCCATTCTACAATGCAAGAAATTATGAGGCAAATTTATAATACCAAAATAGCTGAAGGTACTTCAATGAAGGAGCATTGTCTTAGGACGATCTCTAATCTGAATACATTTGAAGTTTTAGGTGCCAATATTGATGGAGAATCCCAAATGGATATGATACTCCAGTCACTACCAGAATCATTCAAGGAATTCAAGCTTAAGTATAATATGAACAAAAAGGTTTATACGTTGTCTGAATTGATGAATGAGTTGGTAGTGGCGGAAGTCATCCTTGGTACTTCTAGTGTTGATGCCAATATAGCTGAAGCTTCTACTTCTCAACCTAAGTCGAAAGGTAAGGGTAAAAAGAAGAAGAAGAAGGACTTTACCAAGAGAGTTGGTAAGCAAATTTCCTTAGGAGTTGCCAACAAAGGATAGAAAATGAAAGAAAAGTGTTTCTATTATGGTGAGAAAGGATATTGGAAGAGGAATTGTCCAATATTCAAAGCTGCCAAGAATAAGGGTATGAAAAGTTCATTTCTTCTTGAAATATGTTTAGTACAGAATCCCACGGATTCTTGGTGTGTGGATTCAAGTTGTACTAATCATATCTGCAACACTTTGTAGGGGTTCCAAGAGACCAGAAAATTAAATGCATAGTTTTAACAGTTTTTATCAAATCATAACATCAATATTAGTTTTTATCAAATCATAGTTTCAACAGCCATGCAGAAAATTAAATGCATATATAACTTTCTAACATCATGAAACTATAATCTCTAATTCCAAAACTCACAAAACATGTTATACAGATTCGAATTGAAGACCGCTCTGATACCAATTGTTGGGAAAAATATATGTTCGTATCACATACAAAACATACGCAGCGGAAAATTAACGGGTCTACTTCATTCGCAATTGATAACATGCACTATGAAAGTTTCAGAATTTAAGAACAAGAAAGCGTACCTTGGTGCGGTGAAATTCAAAACCAAAGATCAGAAGTTCTTGGGAAGACTTTTAATCTTCACTCCAATTCCACCTAATGCCCAAGATGTGTGGTCTCTCAATCAGTTTCCAATGAGAGAACATGGGAGTGTCCAACACTCACATACAACCATTTCATTTCTTGTGTAATCTTGATGAAAAATACTTATGAAAAAACTCATGAAAAGACTCTCTTCAAAAACTTATGAAATTCTGTATGTTTCTCTCCTTATATACAACTGATTATCTAATTGGGCTAGCCTTTTGGGCCATTCTAATTGGGCACTAGTGTGTGGCTTGGAGTGAGACCAAAAGGGAACAAATAAGACTCTAGCTCCAATGGGCCTTGGGCTTTTCTATCAACTCTTGACAAGTCCAAATTTACCATTAATTATATTCAATACCACTATATGAATATAATTGTACTCTAGGCCTTATTAATAAATTATATCCCAAGACTTTATTATGCATGCAACCCCTTCATTAAAATATTCATAGTAATACAAAGTCATGAATATAGACTGCCACTTTGTAGATTACTACATCTTAATCCTTGAGTACCCGATTTAATCCTTAATTATTCATCATATATTTATGAAATCCAATTCCATAAATATATACTTTAGTAATTCCTTACTAAAGTGGTTGGGCTCAACTCTCTGAATAACCAATCCCATTAAACTTATCTCAAGGGAATATTTTATATCTCCGTTAAGAGATTATGAATTCCATCTTGAGAATATATGTTCCATCAACACTAAATGCGGTTGCCCAACATACTGAGGTTTTGACCGTAACTTATAGATCTCACTCCTGATATATCAAAGCAACCTACATCTCATGATCAGGTCCATTATTCTCTCAGGATTTAGAGTTGATGTAAATAGAAGTCGTGAGATTTATTATTCAATTGACAGTCGTTAGGAGAATAATAAATCTCACAGCGGTCCAGTTCAATATGTCTTAACTCTTAAAACATATTAACATACAAACTAGAAATCTTCCATTTCCATGATCAAGACAAATCATTTTAGTTGATATATTATGGCCTTCGCAGAGCCCAATTTCATCACCAACTACGAACTACATTCTGAATTTTCAAACAAATTGCAATTTATATCTTCTATGACTTTTCACATAATTCACATACTATGCATCTCATGGACTAAGATAATGTCCCATTAGTTCAATAATAAATAGTCTCAGATAATTAAACAATTTAATCATTTATGTCATGCCAATAAATTGGATTTTAGGGCATAAACCCCAACAGAGTCATGGAGACTTGTATTTTGTTTTTCTTATTTTTTGTACATAAAAAATAAGTGGCAACTCCACAACCACTTACCCAAAAAGAGAGGTGCCCTAAAAAGTACCCGAATCTCTTTTTTTTTGAGGGACAAGTCTCTCACAGTGGAAACTCCGATGGGGATGTCGAGGGCTAAGCTTCGTATTATACTTAAGTGACCAAATATGTACCATTATTTTGCATGGTCTTGCAAGATATAGTTGTTGTTTGTTTATTTATGTTTGATGGGATGTTGTGTGATATTTTGTTGTATGTATTGTTTGTTACAATCTTTCCCTAACTGTCATAGTGTGTGCCATCCAAACAATATGTATGCAACCCTTTTCAACAATTTTGTGGTAGTAGTAACCATGGATCACCGGTCTTCATTAGATTCGGGTACCCAGTGGCAAACTCACCAACTCATAGCCCAAAGTTAGTGGATCATTTCCTATTGACTATAAAGGACAAACCATGCCATTTGAACCAACACAATGTTCATTACATTACAAGTAGGGAGGTGTAATGTCCTAGTTATGAGAAACAATGAAACAACAAACCCACCCTACAACGTAATGACATAGAACCTATCCTTAGGTCGGTCCCGATTAAAAATTCATTGCATGTTGTGTGTGTTTGTTTTGGTTGGATGATGAATGTGGATGGGGTCTTAGCTTTGATTAACTTAACCAAGCCTATCACTAGGGGAGAATTTGGTCAAGATCAAAAGGAAGGCTGCAAAGAGAACCTCAGTCCGACACTCAAGCCAGTTGCTCCAGTTCCAATCCTATCACTCCCATCACTATACTGAAGTCGTCAAGCATAGAAGAGACTCCATTGTTGCAACATCACAACCCCATTTTCAACCTCCAAGGTAGTTCAAGTCACTAGAAGTTTGAAGCTCCCCACACCATGGTAGAAGAGGGAAAACACCCAAATACAGAGGAACCCATGGAAAACACCCGAGTACTTCTGATCTTCAATTTTGAAATTCACCGCACCAAGGTACACTCTCTTAACTCTATATTCTGAAACTTACATAGTGCATGTTATTAATTACGAATGAAGTAGATTCATAAATTTTTCGCTGCGTATGTTTTTTTTTTTTTTTTGCGATATAAACATGTTATTTTCCATCAAATGGCATCAGAGCGGTTTTCAATTTCGAATCTGTATAGCATGTTTTGTGAGTTTTGGAATTAGAGATAATAATTTCACGTTGTTAAAAGATTATGTATTTAATTTTCTACATGGTTGGTTGAAACTATGTTTATGATAAAAACTGATATTGATGTTATGATGTTGTTTAAATTTGTATTTAAGTATGTTTAATTGAATTTTTAGACTATAACATCAATGGAATTCAGTTTTGATATCATTCTCTGTCTATCATATCTATATGATGGTTGTTTGTTCATCAAAAACGGTTGAAATATGTCTTAGTTAAATTCTGAAAAATTCAAATTTCACGCAACTTGATCAATTGAGAAACTATCGAGCATCTATCGAGCTTAGAGAAAATTTCTCGATTGATCGACCAACTATCGAGCAATTGTCGAGCCAGCAAGATTGTATCTCGATCGATCGAACAGCTATCGAGAATCGATCAAGCCTGAGAATTTTGAATTTTTCTAAGTGTTTTCATCAATATAAAGTGCAAGGTTGTGTGTGATTACTTTACACATGATTTCTTATTAAAAAAACTTTAATTTAAAACATCTAGTGGTAGAGAGATATAAGGTTGGATCTCACGGCCTCCATTATCGGTTCATAGTAGTGTGAGGTAAGCACCTTGTCTTGGCGTATATGCCTCGTGATCCCAAAGGAGGGTGTTTACTTCATAGTACTACAAAATTGAACTTACCCATTTATAGTATGTGGACAAGCACCTCGTCTTGGCGTATATGCCTCGCGATCCCAAAGGAGGGTGTTTTGTTCCGTGGTACTACAAGTTTAAACACCATAAAGGGAGATGAAATGTGGCTACTCATGATTCTAGATAATGGTGTACCCTAGACAAAGTGTAATGTTAACCTCCCAAAAGAGCTATGTCATTATTACTTAGAGGCTAAAGGTAATATGGCATGTTGTTAGTGTTTGATAAGAGTTACCATGATGACACTAATAATGAGAATAGTTCTCAATCAATTGGTGTGTTTATAATAAACTTGCTACCAAGGAATTATAGACACAGATGGGGTTGTCATTGCATATATTATTTTATGGTTTTATTAAGGTTCCATAGTATATGCTTATATGCTAAATTAATAATGTCCAGTTTACTTATTATATTCATGTTTATTATTTTCAGATTTGAACATGGCGTCATTTTGCCCACTTGTTACCATTCTTAATCAAAACAAACTGACTGGATCCAATTATGTTGACTAGAAAAGAAATTTGGACATAGTTCTTACAGCTGAAGAGCACAAATATGTGCTTACTCAACCATGTCCTAGCTTTCCTTCATTAGTTGCTCCTCCTGAGGAAAAACAGCGATATGATCGTTGGCAGAAATCTAATGAAATGGCCAAGTACTATATCTCAACATCCATCTCAAATGTTCTACAACATCAAATGCAAGATGTAGAACTAGCTTCGGACATTATGCTAAGTCTGAAGGAGATGTTTAGTGGGCAAGGCCGTTTTGCAAGGCAAGAAACCATGAGGCAAATTTATAATACCAAAATGGCTGAAGGTAGTTCAGTGAGGGAACATTGTCTTACAATGATTTCTAATCTGAATACATTGAAGGTTTTAGGTGCCGATATTGATGGAGAATCCCAAGGGGATATGATACTCCAGTCACTACCGGAATCATTCAAGGAATTCAGTCTCAATTATAATATGAACAAAAAGATTTATTCTTTGTCTAAATTAATGAATGAGTTGGCAGCAGCAGAAAGCATCCTTTGTACTTCTAGTGTTGAAGCCAATATGGGTGAAGCTTTTACTTCTCAACCTAAGTCAAAAGGCAAGGGTAAGAAGAAGAAGATGAAGGACATCACCAAGCAAGAGGGTAAACAAATTGCCTTAGGAGTTTCCAACAAAGGAAAACAGCTGAAAGAAAAATGTTTCCATTGTGGTGAGAAAGGACATTGGAAGAGGAATTGTCCAAAGTTTAAGGCTACCAATAATATGGGTATAAATAGTTCATTCCTCCTTGAAATATGTTTAGTACAAAATCCCACAGATTCCTCGTGTGTGGATTCAGGTTGTACTAATCAAATCTGCAATTCTTTGCAGGGGTTCCAAGAGACCAGAAGGCTTAATGAAGGGGAATTGTTTCTTACTTTGGCTGATGGGGGAAGGATTCTAGTTGTAGCTATTGGTATTTTTAATTTATGTTTTGAGTCAAGGATTTTAATATTAGATGATTGTCTGTATGTACCTAATGTTCATAGGAATTTAATTTCTGCAACTTATTTGGGTAAACATAGATATTGTTTTATCCTTAAAGACAATGTTGTAATAAAGAAGGATAAAATGTTTATCTGTTCTGGGAATATTGTGGATGGTCTTTATATTTTAACTCCTGATAAGCATGAATTATATAATTCTAAATTAGATAATAACTCTCATGTAAAATCATTAAAGTGAAAATTTCCTTCTACTAATGATGCATATCTTTGGCACTTGCGTTTGGGTTATATTAATCCAAACAGAATTCAAAGACTGATCAAAGATGAACTCCGAAAGCCATTGGACTTTGATGAACTTCTAGTTTGTGAATTTTGTTTGGAAGGAAAAATGACCAAGCAACCTTTTAATGCAAAAGGTAGAAGAGCTCAAGATTTGCTTGAATTAGTTGATCTAGATGTATGTGGTCCTATGTCAACCCAAGCAAAAGGATGTTATGAGTATTTTATCACTTTTACTGATAATTACTCAAGATATGGTTATGTGTACCTAATGAGACGGAAGTCCGAAACCTTCGAAAAGTTCAAAGAGTTTAGGTCTGAAGTTGAGAATCAATTGGGTAAACGCATAAAAGCCATTCGATCTAATCGTGATGGCGAATACCTTTTGGGGATTTTACGGATTACTGAACTCAAAATGGGATTGTATCCCAACTAACTGCACCTGGAACTCCCCAACAGAATGGTGTAGCAGAAAGAAGGAATAGAATTCTTTTGGAAATGATTAGGTCCATGATGAGTTTCTCAACTTTACTAGTTTCTTTTTGGGGATATGCACTAAAAATTGCAATGCATATTTTGAATTTAATTCCATCAAAATCTGTTCCCAACACACCTATGGAATTGTGGAGTAGGCATAAGCCTAGTATGAAATATCTCCACATTTGGGATTGTCCAGCACATGTGTTAAAAGGGAAGACTGATAACTTGGAAGCTAAAACGAAAGTATGCATGTTTTTAGGGTATTCAAAGGAAACAAAGGGTTATTTGTTCTATAATCATAAGGACAACTGTAAGGTTGAAATTTATCAACCATTTTGTTGGTTTTATTCCATGCCAATTTGCTTGTATTTTCAGCATTTAGAAACCCTGTATTTAGGAGGGAATCATGTAAGGGTAGTGTGTGAGAGAGTGTGAAGAATTGCTCAAGACTGTGCTACAAACAAGGACTCGCGACTGGACTTCGCTGGTGTCTCACGACTGGCAAGCCACTAGATGTTGCACATGAGAGAAGCATGCAGAAGAGATCTCGCGACTGGATCTCGCGGGTGGCTCGCGACTAGAAAGCTGCCAGAATTTGAACCGTCGTGCCAGCTGTTGCACTACAGGACAAAAAATTCCAAACTGGCCTTTCAGTTTGTTCGCGGCTTGAACTCACGACTTAGTACAACCGCGAGGCCAAGCTGCCAACCAACTCTGTTATGAAAAATCTGTCTCTTCGCATTCCAAACACCCACCAGTATATATACCCCTTATACCTACGAAATGTAGAGAGCTTACAGAGAGAATATTGAGAGAGAAACCCTATTGAAAAACAAGATTGATTCATCCACAATCTTAACCTTGTGACTCTTCAAATTCCTCTACTCTCTTCCTCTCCATTGTAGATCCTTGAGAGGTACTTTAGCCGAAATCTTTTCTCACCATACCCACAGCAGTGAGAAGGCTCATTGGTGTTTTGGGAAGCAGTTAGGAAGGAGCCAATTTATATTGGTAGATGCTATGGACTAGTAGCGGGATCCGGGAAGATAAAGAAGAAATAGGTTCGGCGTAATCTCGTTGGAGCAGGAAGCTTGGAGGGCTTAGGTACCTGGGTAGATTAGGCTTGAAGGGTCTATTGCTGTCCTTGTATCCCAACTACATTCTTTAGTGGATCATTTTGACTGCTTGGAGGGCAGCGGAGAGGTTTTACGCCGAGGGCTTCAGTTTCCTCTTCGATAACACGTCTTGTGTTGTCCTTGTGTTTGCATCTCTATTCCCTTTATCTTTTTCATTTAATTTCTGTTATGGATGTGATTTTATTTGACTTAGATGGTTTATCAAGTCTGTTTTAGGCTTTAATTCATTTTCTGCACTTTTATCGTTTGTGTTAAAGCTTGAATTGATATTTTGTAAATTGGGAGTCTAAACGTTCATAGTTTTTTACACATTATTTGAACTTTCAATTGGTATCAGAGCGGGTGCACTTGCTGTGGTTTAATTACCTTTGTGCGATCCCTGACCCCATATTGAGATGGATCAGTCTCAATCTTTGAATGCTCCATCATATATTGATGGTAGCAACTATACTTTTTGGAAAGTCTGAATGAGGGAATTTTTATGTTCTATTGATGAAAGTGTGTGGGATGCTGTTGATATTGGATGGGTTAGGCTTGAGACCAAAAAATCCATTTGGGATAAAGCAGCCCTTGCTGCGTCTAATGCTAACAGTAAAGTTTTGAATGCTATTTTCTGTGGTGTGTCTACAGATGAGTTTCACAGGATATCCCATGTCTTAGTTGTTGGAGTTTATTCTCTAAAATCTAATTTATTGACATGTCATAAATAATTAAATTGTTTAGGTATATGAGACTAAATGAACTAATGAGACATTATCTTAGTCCATGAGATGCATAGTATGTGATTTATGTGATTTAGTCACAGAAGATATATATTGCAAGTTCTTTGTAAACTCAGAAGTATAGTTCGTAGTCGGTGATGAAATTGGGCGTTTCATCTGCGAAGACTATAACATATCAACTACGATGATTTATCTTGATCATGGAAATGGAGATTTCTAGTTGGTATGTTGATATGTTTTAAGAGTTAAGACATATTGAACTGGACCGCTGTGAGATTTATTATTCTCCTAACGACTGTCAATTGAATAATAAATCTCACGACTTCTATTTACATCAACTCTAAATCCTAAGAGAATAATGGACCTGATCATGAGATGTAGGTTGCTTTGATATATCAGGAGTGAGATCTATAAGTTACGGTCAAAACCTTAGTATGTTGGGCAGCCGCATTTAGTGTTGATGGAACATATATTCTCAAGATGGAATTCATAATCTCTTAACGGAGATATAAAATATTCCCTTGAGATAAGTTTAATGGAATTGGTTATTCAGAGTGTTGGGCCCAACCACTTTAGTAAAGAGTTACTAAAGTATATATTTATGGAATTGGATTTCATAAATATATGATGAATAACATAAAGGATTAAACCGGGTACTCAAGGATTAAGATGTAGTAATCTTCAAAGTGGCAGTCTATATTCATGACTTTGTATTATTACGAATATTTTAATGAAGGGGTTGCATGTACAATAAAGTCTTGGGATATAATTTATTAATAAGGCCTAGAGTGCAATTATATTCTTATAGTGGTATTGAATATAATTAATGGTAACTTTGGACTTGTCAAGAGTTGACAGAAAAGCCCAAAGCCCGTTGGAGCTAGAGTCTTATTTGTTCCCTTTGTTAGGATATGTGCCCTTAAATCCTATTGTATGATGCTATGTATAATATTATGTATCACATTATTTGAGAAATGATGTATGACTTAATATTATGTTTAATAAAGTTGTTTTATTCTTATCTAAAATAATGGTAACATGAATATTCGGAAATTATCAAATAGTCCATGAGATGCATAGTATGTGATTTATGTGATTTAGTCACAGAAGATATAGATCACAAGTTCTTTGTAAAATCAGAATTTTGGTTCGTAGTCGGTGATGAAATTGGGCATTTCATCTGCGAAGACTATAACATATTAACTACGATGATTTGTCTTGATCATGGAAGTGGTGACTTCTAGTTAATATGTTAATATGTTTTAAGAGTTAAGACATATTGAACTGGACCGCTGTGAGATTTATTATTCTCCTAACGACTGTCAATTGAATAATAAATCTCACGACTTGTATTCACATGAACTCTTAATCCTGAGAGAATAATGGACCTGATCATGAAATGTAGGTTGCTTTGATATATCAGGAGTGAGATCTAAAGTAACGGTCAAAACCTCAGTATGTTGGGCAGCCACATTTAGTGTTGATGGAACATATATTCTCAAGATGGAATTCATAGTCTCTTAACGGAAATATAAAATATTCCCTTGAGATAAGTTTAATGGGTACAGTTATTCAGAGAGTTAGGCCTAACCACTTTAGTAAGACTAAAGTATATATTTATGAAATTGGATTTCATAAATATATGGTGAATAACACAAAAGGATTAAACCGGGTACTCAAGGATTAAGATGTAGTAATTTACAAAGTGGCAGTCTTTATTCATGACTTTGTATTACTACGAATATTTTATGAAGGGGTTGCATGTATAATAAAGTCTTGGGATATAATGTATTAATGAGGCCTAGAGTACAATTATATTTATATAGTGGTATTAAATATAATTAATGGTAACTTTGGACTTGTCAAGAGTTGACAGAAAAGCCCAAGGCCCATTGGAGCTAGTGTCTTATTTGTTCCCTTTTGGTCCCACTCCAAGCCACACACTAAAGCCCAATTGGGAAGGCCCAAAAGGCTAGCCCAATTAGATACTCAGTTATGTGGAGAGAAACATACAGAATTTTATGTTGAATGAAATGGTTTGTATGTATAATGTAATGAAAATAAGGAAGAGAGACACTCTTTCATATTCTCTCTAGAAACATAGAACTGATTGAGAGACCACACATCTTGGGCATCGAGTGGAATTGGAGTGAAGATTGAAAGTATTCCCGAGTACTTCTTCATTCGGTTTTGAAATTCACCGCATCAAGGTACACTCTCTTGTTCTTATATTCTGAAACTTACATAGTGAGTGTTATCAATTGCGAATGAAGTAGATCCGTTTATTTTCCGCTGCGTATGTTTTGTATGCGATACAAACATGATGATTTCCTAACACCCTTTTGGTCCCACTCCAAGCCACACACTAGAGCCCAATTGGAATGGCCCAAAAGGCTAGCTCAATTAGATAATCAGTTATATATAAGGAGAGAAACATACAGAATTTAATAAGTCTCTTTGAAAAGTATTTTTCATCAAGATTACAAAAAAAAAAAAAAGAGAGAATGAAATGGTTTGTATGTGAGTGTTGGACACTCCCATATTCTCTCCTTGGAAATTGATTGAGAGACCACACATCTTGGGCATTAAGTGGAATTGGAGTGAAGATTGAAAGTCTTCCCAAGAACTTCAGATTTCTGGTTTTGAATTTCACCGCACCAAGGTACGCTTTCTATTCTTTATTCTAGAATTCAAGGTTACATGTTATCTCTCATGAATGAAGCAAATCCGTGTTTGTTGCTTCCGCTGTGTGTTTTGTATGAGATGCAAAACCAAATTTTCCAACATTAGTAGCTAAGAAGGCATGGAAAATATTGGAGACCACATATGAAGGAACCAAGAAGGTGAAAGATACCAAGTTGCAGATGTTAACCACTTGTTTTGAAGAGCTTAAGATGAATGAGGATGAGTCTTTTGACTCTTTCTATAGCAAGTTGAATGAAATGGTGATCGGCAAGTTCAACTTGGGTGAGAAAACGGAGGATTCAAAGATTGTGAGAAAGATCCTTCGATCATTGCCGGAGAGCTTCCGTGCAAAAGTTACTGCAATTGAAGAGAGCAAAGACCTGGACGATATTAAGGTCCAAGAATTGGTTGGCTCACTGCAAACTTATGAGCTATCATTGCCATCGCAAAGGAGGAGCAAATATCTTGCTCTCAAGACAATTGATGAAAGGGTTGAAGCTCATGACTCATCTGATGAAGACGTTGATGATAAAAATGTCACATATCTTGTGAAGAACTTCCGAAAGTTCTTGAAGTTCAAGAAGAAAGGAAAGTTTGCTGAAAAAGGAAAATTTCCATGTTTTGGAAAAGAGAAAAAGGATTTTAAAAGAAAAGAGGGTAAGGAGTCCCAATCCTCTCAAGGAATCACATGTTTTGAGTGTAATGGACATGGACATATTAAGAAAGAATGTCCCAATTACTTGAAATCGAAGGGCAAGGCTTATGCCACAACTCTTAGTGATTCGGACTCATCCAACTCCGATTCTGAGGAAAGCTATGACGAAGAAGGGAACTACTCTGCATTTATAACTATTGCTCATGTTGAGTCTTCGGAGGACTTGAATTTGCTTGTACAAGAACTTGGAGAGTATAACGATGAGGAATCAACGGGAATAGTTGAAGAATCAGAAGATGAAGAGGATGAGTGTACCAAAAGTCTTCAAGAGAACTACAACTTACTTCTTGAGAAGTCTGGAGACTATACACGTGTGGCCAAGGTAGCTGTGAAAAAGATGAAGAAAGCTGAAGAGGACTATAGAAGTCTTCTCGTTAGTCACAAGGAGGCCAAGTGTGAGATAGAGAAGTTAAATGGAGAGTTATTAGAAGCCTATGCTAAGGTGAGGTTTCTTAAGCTTGAGGTGGTTTAAGCTAATGCCAAGATAGAAAGAGTCTCCACAAAGAAACTGGATGATGTAATCTCCTCGCAAAAACACTTCTCAGACAAATCTAGTTTGGGATATACTAGAGAAAGCAGTTCAGCTGTCAAACTCACCAAGGACATGAAGTTTGTGAAGGCAAAGGAGCCTGTGATAGAAATTCCAGCTATTGAAAAGGTGAATCTAGAGAAGAAGAAGATTGTGGCTGATCAACGGGTGTTCAACAAACCCCGTAACCGCTCAGAGGTCATACCTGAAGTTAGAAGGAAATCACTCCCAAGACCACAAAGAGGTCCAAGAACGAACCATTTCTGTCATCACTGTGGACTTCAAGGCCGCACCAGACCAAACTGTCATAAGCTGAGAGCATTGAAGAATGCAAGTGATCAAAAGTCGAGAGGACCAAGAAATGACGAGAAAATTTGGACTGTTGAGCAATCAAGAGGTCGAAATGGTGACTCCGGAGTGATGGACGTGATGAAGATGATTGGTGCTTTCACCACTTGTTTGGAAAGCTTCACATGGAGGTTTGAAAATCTAACTCCTGTACCCAATCCCATAAGGATATCACCCTAAACGCACGTGACGTGTGGGTGAAAAAAGGTACTCATGCATAAGCATTATAACATGTCCATGCATTAATTCTTCCAATCTTTAGTGACTATGCTTAGGTGTTTGTTTGTGTGCATACTTGATTGTGTTTTTGCTTTAAATGTTTTTACATGGTTTGTTCTTTGGATAAATTTCTTTGGTCAAAAATTCAAAAAAACATATACAAAGTATAAAATCTAAAAGGTTTGATCAACGTTGTTGAGTTTATGTCCTAAACCTGTTTTACCTTGTACCTTTGTACTAATGACTTTGTGCATTCATGTGCACAGCTTGTTTTCATTGCACTCATATCAATGTGGGAAAAATCTTTAAATCTATATGATTGTTGTAAATCGATCTTCAAACTTGTCATGAATGATTTGTCAATGATTTTGTTGATCTTGAGATATGCGTAGACTTGTGTCTATATATCTTCCCACACTTTATTTTTTGTTTTTGCTTAAAAGAGCTCTTCAAATGTAAATCTCCAAATGAAAAAGAGATATTGAGCTGCAAAAACTTGTCGCACAAACTAGTATTTGACTAGGAAAAAGGGAAAGCGACTCAAAATATAGTATATGATGCCCAAAAAGCCAAAGGCTTGATCATCAAATTAAAATATCAAAAATTTCAGGCATCAATCTCAAAATGAGATATATTGATTCAAAATGACAAAATGATGTGAATTGTAATGAAGCCAAATGAAAAGCTTCATGAAGTTATGTAATCATTTTCTTGTGGGAGATCATATATGCATATTTCTATAATTAAGATGGATCTCATTATCTAGTACTAATTGTATATGCCTTGGTTGAATTGATCATTGAAGCTTCATATTAGACTAAGGACTATCTCATTGTTGATATCCACACACATCACACTTGCTTATGTTCATTGAATGCCTTATTCATTTGTGTGATTGTACTTGAAAAAATGTGTTTCACATGCTCAAGTTTTTTTTATCAAACACGAAAAGATTTTTGTGCATTTGTGTGTTTTTGAAAAAATCTTTTTAGCAAAATTATCAAAAATTTCAAAAATTGTGTGTCTTGTTTTAGCGACTCATTCGCGGGTCTGTCCAATCGCATGCCTCAATCGCGAGCTCAATACAGATTGTTTTTGCGTGGGTGGGTCAATATCCAAGTCGTGAAAAAGACTTAGAAAATTTTTCAAAAATCTGGTTTTTCATGCTTCTCGCGTCTTGATATGGCGACTATGTCGCGAGTGGAGGTACAATCGCAAGATTTACACAGAATGTTTCGCGGCTCAGCTCGGGTTTTCTCATGGTTTGAACCTCCAGTCGCGAAAAACACTTGGACAAATTTTTCAAATTCCTCTTTGATGTGTTCTGGCGGCTGGACCTAGCGTCTCTCTCGGAACTTGTTTCAATCGCGAAAATCGTGTGCTTTTGCTGAAGGATATTTGTCTTTTTGTTATGTTCATCTTCTTGATTGTCTTTCCCTCTTTCAAATCCACTATGCTCACACACATAATCTCATCATCTCAGTTTAGCAATCTTCTTGACAAGGTATGGGTTTTGCTTCTTTCTCAATATTGTTACCTTTTTGTGTTATAGCCTCCTGAGATTGTGTGTTCTTGATGCTCTTAGTTTGCTCATTGCTTATCTGTGGGTTTATCATCTTTAGGCTTATTGGGTGTGTGATTCCTTGCTGGTTTTGCCTTATTATTTATCATTATTCACTCTACCTTGCTTATTTTTGGTGTGTGTTATTTCACCCATTCACATTGTCTTGAAAATGTCATGTTTATCATGTTTTTAGGGTTTTATGCCTTTTGATTTTGAGACTGCCATGCTACTAATACAGCTTGTTGTTGTGTGTGGTATCTTTTATCTTGTGATGTATTGTGATGCAGGGTGAAAATGTCTCTATTTAAGAAAGCAGCTGTGAAAGGGGGTTGGAGTAAAGGAAAGGAGCCTGTGATAGATCTTCATGAACTACCTCCTCAGCCAAAAAGGACTCGTACATCATCATCAGAAGTGTATGATCCCAACAAGTTCAGATCCTTTGCTGCCTTTCAAAATCATGAGAATTATTTCAGAAACGCAACACCACTAGTTGAAAGGGCTCTTGACCAATCGTCACTAATTGATACAACCATTCCTAAATGGTTTGCCGCAAAATATTGGAACTATCTTCTCTCAAATCTTGATGATGCATATGAGAGTCTTGTGAAAGAATTCTATGCGAATGCCATTGTTGAAGGTGGAGAACTCAAGTGCTAGGTTCGAGAAAAGAGTTTCTCTGTAACTCCTGCTTACCTGTCTGAAATTCTTCATATCAATCGACCAATTTTCACTTCTCCCCCAGTATATGATACCTTGAATCCGGATAAGGAATTACTTCGGGGTGCTCTAGGAAGAAATCTGGAATTTTCTCTAAATGGAAAATCTGTCAAGGTCTCCTCTCTCTCTTTAGAATTACAGGTGCTAACAATAATCATGTTTCACAATCTCCACCCTCTATCTAGCACAGGGTTCATGAATCTCGGTAGAGCCTTGTTCCTTCATGATTTGATCACAGACGAAGAGATAGATATCTGCACTCATATTTTTCACATCTTGTGCAAAACTGCTGCAAGAACTAAATCCCGAAACTGTGTTCCGTTTTGTTGTCTCATTTCAAGAATCTTGAAACTCAAAGGCCTTCATCCTCTGCCTAATGAGACCCCGTACCCGACACCTTGTCCAATCAACATTCGTACTCTCAATGCTAGCATTGGTCATAGCAGAAAAGGAATCAAAACAGAAACTCCAGATTCTCATCATAGCTCACGCTCTAGCTCATCTTCAAATAACGAGAAGCTAGACAACATTATGGCCTCTGTTAATGAATTAAGCAACAAGATGTCAGGACTTACCTCTCTTCTACATCATCATTCCATCCGTTGTGATACGAAGTTTACTTCTATTCAAACCCAATTGGATGAAATTCAATGAAAGCTAGAAGAAAATGAGGAGTAGCTATTCCATGACAAAAAGGGGGAGTATAATGAAAGTGGGAGAAAAAGCTACATCAAAGGGGGAGTCATTATGTTAAAATTACCTAGCTTCCTTATAAGCTTATGTTTTGTACCTATGCTTCTGTAGCCTTTTAATTTGTACCTTTGCTTATGTGGCATTTTGTTTATGCTTTGTACCTGGCTTTTGTAAGCTTTTTGTTTTCTTGCCTTGTGGCTTTAGCTCTTTTTGTTTAAATGTCATGCTTTTATCTTTTAGTACATCACTCTTGTACCCTAGTAGGATTTTGTATCCTAGATGCAAATACTTCTTGTATTTTGCATTGGTTGAGTGTTGGACATGCAAATGATACTTGTTATTGAGCTTATTAGATTGCAGGTCCGGATGTTCATTTCTTGTGAGAATGAACATTGTGATCACTATTTATAGTGATTGTTTGTTTTTGGTCAAACCATGCTTTATTGCTTTAATCTAATTTGCTTGATCGCATTGGGCTTACTTCATATGCAATACAAGTTTTTTCTACATACAATAAACTTATTGTGTGGTTGCTTTTCAGGAGATACTTGTAATTATGATTCAAGAGCTTCACAGATTCTAGAGTTAGGTGTGAGTGAGTTTTGTTCAACTATTCCTAACTCACGCGTTAAGTCTAGAGTTTGTTGTAGGGTTTTGTCAC
Source organism: Lithocarpus polystachyus (assembly GCA_033629205.1). Lineage (NCBI taxonomy): Eukaryota > Viridiplantae > Streptophyta > Magnoliopsida > Fagales > Fagaceae > Lithocarpus > Lithocarpus polystachyus. The sequence continues at coordinate 59,653,363 of CM066165.1, forward strand.
GGAATAGCCAAAGGGGGAGATTGTAAGGTTGAAATTTATCAACCATTTTGTTGGCTTTATTCCGTGTTTGCTTGTATTTTTAGCATTTAGAAACCCTATATTTAGGTGGGAATCATGTAAGGGTAATGTGTGAGAGAGTGTGAAGAATTGCTCAAGACTGTGCTGCAGAACAAGAACTCGCGACTGGAGTGAGATATATAAGTCATGATCATGAAGTGTAGGTTACTTTGATATATCAGGAGTGAGATATATAAGTTATGATCAAAACCTCAGTATGTTGGGCAGTCGCATTTGATGTTGATGGAACATATATTCTTAAGATGGAATTCATAATCTCTTAACGGAAATATAAAATATTCCCTTGAGATAAGTTAAATGGGTTTGGTTATTCAGAGTGTTGGACCCAACCACTTTAGTAAGGAGTTACTAAAGTATATATTTATGGAATTGGATTTCATAAATATATGATGAATAACATAAAGGATTAAACCGAGTACTCAAGGATTAAGATGTAGTAATATTCAAAGTGGCAGTCTATATTCATGACTTTGTATTACAATGAATATTTTAATGAAGAGGTTGCATGTATAATAAAGTCTTGAGATATAATTTATTAATAAGTCTTAAAGTGCAATTATATTCGTATAGTGGTATTGGATATAATTAATGATAACTTTGGACTTGTCAGGATTTGACAGAAAAGCCCAAGGCCCATTGGGGCTAGATTCTTATTTGTTCTCTTTTGGTCCCACTCCAAGCCACATACTAGAGACCAATTGGAATGGCCCAAAAGGCTAGCCTTTTTTGATAATCAGTTATATAAAAGGAGAGAAACGTATAGAATTTCATAAGTCTTTCAATAAAGTTTTTGATTAAGATCACATAAGAACATTTAATGGTTTGTATATGCGTGTTGGGCATTCTTTTATTCTCTCCTTGGAAACTGATTGTGAAACCACACTTCTTGAGCGTTAAGTGGAACTGGAGTGAAGATTAAAAGTATTCCCAATTACTTCTAATATTTTATTTTGAATTTCACCACACTAAGGGACGCTATCTTATTCTTGAATTCTAAAACTTACATAGCACATGTTATCAACTGGAATGAAGTAGATCCGTTAATTTTCCGCTGCATTTGTTTTGTATGTGATACAAACATGTATTTTTCCAACAATTGGTATCAGAGCGGTCTTTAATTTCAACTTTGAATAACATGTTTTATGAGTTTTGGAATTAGAGATAATAATTTCGTGTTGTTAGAAAATTATGCATTTAATTTTCTGCATGGTTGTTGAAACTATGATTTGTTGAAAACTGATATTGATGTTTTGATTGCTGCTTAAATTTGAATTTAAGTATGTTAAATTGATCTTTAAAGCTATAACATCAATGGAATTCAGTTTTGATATCAAATTCTGTCTATCATGTTCATATGGTGGTTGTTTGTTCATAAAAAACCATTGAAAATTGTCAACATCTGCCATTTAAAAACTGAAATCACGTGTTTTTCGCAAGTAACTTCGCAAGAAGTTAACCCATGAAAAATGCCTCAGAAGGACAAAACTATTTCGTGGGTAAGCTTTACTCGTGAATTAGTTGTAAGATAGTCGCGAAAATTTCTGTCTGAATTTTGTGTTTTCACTATTTTGATTTAACCCATTTTCGCGAGAAGAGCCTAGTCGCGAGCTTCTCACGAAAATGCTTCTGAAGTTTGGTTTGAATTTTTTCTAAGTGTTTCCAAATGTATAAAGAGTAAGTCTGTGTGTGATGAGATTACAATTGGTTCTAACTAAAAGTACTGATGAGATTAAAGATATTAGTTAAATAGAACTCTTAGTCCTAAATAGTTTGGGACTTGTCTTTTAAGAAACATTCTAATGAGATTAGAGTTGTTGTATGATCGAAAGTCCTTAATTTATATTAATTAGAAGTTTTAATGAGATTAAAGCTTAATTAAAAAGTATATAGTTTCTAATGAGATTAGAATTCTTAATCAAATAAGTTAAGGATAGAGTTCTATATAACTAATTTTTGATTCATTAGTGTTTAAGGAATCATAAATAGTTTAGGACTTCCATTTTAGTTAGTGATTCTAATGAGATTAGAGTCTTTATAAAGTGCAAGGTTATTAGTTGTAATGGGATCACAATGATTTAAGAAAAACCCAAACAACAAGTGGGAGTGCTGAAATAACCCTTTTGTTAAGTTTATTGTAATGTGAATAAATACCTTGCCTTGACTTTGAGTCTTGCATTCCAAGTGGAGGGTATTTACTTCATGGATTACATGATTAAACTTCCTTGTGATTGCGCGAATATTCGTTACACTATTGTGACGTGACTTAGTAACATCACATCGAATTTAAACAATTAAACACATTTGATGTGTAGGGTTAACATTGTGATTAGATCACAATGATTTCATGACAATCCACATGTTTTAAAATTTCTAGTGGGAGAGAGATACGAGGGTTGGATCTCACAGCCTCCATTGTCGGTTCATAGCGGTGTGGGGTAAACATCTTGTCTTGGCTTCAAACCTTACGTTCCATGTGAAGGATGTTTATTTCATGGTACTACAAGATCGAACTTCCCAGTTTATAGTGGTGTAGGCAAGCACCGCATCTTGGCCTCGAGTCTTGCGTTCCATGTGGAGGGTGTTTTGCATCATGGTACTACAGGATTAAACCCTACAAGGGTAGAATTATGTGACTACAGATGGTTCTAGGCAATGGTATACACTAGACTAAGTTTGATAGTATCCTCTATGTTGAGTTTTTGCTATTATTACCTAGAGGCTAAAGGTAAAGCGGCAAATTATTTTTATTTGGTAAGAGTTACCATGATAGCATTAATAATGAGAATATTTCTCGTTTGATCATAGTGATTGATATGACCTTACTTCTGAGGAATATTAATTGCAGGATTAGGTTGTCATTGCACCTAATATAATATGTTTTTATGGGTTCCATATTATATGGTTAAGGATGCAAAATATAATGTCCCTTTAATTATGTTCATAGTCTCAAAATAAAGTTGTCATAAATTTTGTTCTCTAACTTCTATTTCAATAGAATCACATTAACTAAGAAATAATTTTGGACATGATGTTTAAAGGAGTTGAAGTATATAAATGTGTTTCGATTCAGCATTGTCATAATTTCCTATGCATGATGTATTGATGGAAGATAGCTTATGATATGATCATAGTTTCCATTGAAATGCTAAAATGTTACATTGACTTCTATCTCAATTGTGCTACGGCATGAGATGCAAGAGTTAGTACTAGACTTAGACTTTATATTAAGTCTAAATGAGATGTTTAGTATGAATCATATTGAGTGCTAAAAAAATTTTAAAGAGTTCAAATTCTATGTCATTTTATGAAAATATATTATTTTTAAATGAATTGGAATTCTTAGATGTAGAGAATAAATGTTAATCTCATATGGATTTGATCCGCAAGTCCTTGTTGGAATCATTTGATCAATTCAGATTGTTTTGAAAATAAATTCTTTTTATGTTATTTAAATTGATGAGTGAGTTCTACGCAACAGTGGACATCCTAAAAGCTAAGGCTAGGATCAATATGATTTAATTCAAAATTCTTAGCCTGAGCCAGAAGGTAAGGGTGATAAGAAGAGGAATTAAAATATCAAACAGTTGGACAGGCTAAATGCTCTAGTAGTTGCCCAAAGGAAATTGTCATGACCAAAAAGAAAGTGTATTTGTTTTGGTAAAGCTAAAAGCACTGTCCATGATTATTTTCTAGATGGAAATTTACATGTTTTACTTATTAAAGAGAAAGTTTCCATCCTTTGTTATTATATGTTTTGGCACTTATGACTATATCTTATTAATCTTAATGGTATTTAAGATTGGTAAAAGATGGGCTTTTAGAACCATTATTTTGATATATTCCCAATCTATGAATTCTATTTAGAGGATAATATAATCTAGGGCTCATTTATTGTTAAGGAATAAAGTTTCAATGACTTCTTTAAGTCAGTGTATACATAAAGGAGGGATAAGACTCTTTTAGAAATAATAAAGCACATGATAAGTATTTCCATTTACTTATTCCTTTTGGAGATATACTCTATGTATTACTATACATTTTCTAAAATTCATTTCAAAAGTTTTTTCCTAGGATATTTATTAAATTGTGGATTGGGTGAAAACCTTGTATATGATACTTCCACTTTTGGAGATGTCCAGCAATTGTGCTAGGAAGGAAGTCTAACATAATTGAAATCAAAAGATAAAAAACTGTGTGTTTATGATGGGTATCCAAAACGAGTTGCAAAAGATTGTTTTGGTAGTCATAAAGAAGACAAGATGTTTGTAAAGTACAAATACAAAGTTCTTGGTGATGACTATGTGAATAATCTTAAGGTTAAACGTATAATTGTTCTAGAAGAAAAATGTCAGAATTTGTTGAAAGACAGTTACAAAATACATTTATAAATGAGATGGTTGTATTAGATACACTACAAGACATTATTCTATATATATATATATATATATAGCTAGTACACTGGTACAATATCATAGTGGGAGGATTATCAATTACCAAATAAATTCATACTTTTAGGTTAAAATTTTGAAGTCATTCCACAAGGATATGAATTTGATCCACAGTCCTACGTAGAGGCAATGGATGATATGAACTTGATCAAGGTTATGTGAATAGAATTGGATTCTATTTAAAATCTAGAACTTGTAGAGGCGCCTAATGGCATTAAGCCTATTGTTTTCAAATAGGTCTACAAGCAAATGAGATTGATAAATTTGAAGGTGCAAACCTTTAAAGTCGAGACTAGTGGCGAAAAGATTTATTCAGAAAGAAATGGTTTGATATGAAAAGATATTTTTACCAATAGTCAAGTCTGACTCTATCTAAATTCTCTTATCCATTATATTTCATTTGGATGAAATGTGGCAATGGATATCAAGAAAGCTTCTTTTAGTAGCAATCTTGAGGAAAACATCTATATGATGTTGTTAGGATTAATGCCCTTAAATCCTATTGTATGATGCTATGTATGATATCAAGTATGACATTATGTATGACTTCATATTATGATTAATAAAGTTGATTTATTATTATCTAAAATAATGGTAACATGAATATTTGGACATTATCAAATAGTCCATGAGATGCATAGTATGTGATTTTTGTAAAAAGCCACAGAAGATATAAATCACAAGTTCTTTGTAAACTCAGAATTATAGTTCGTAGTCGGTGATGAAATTGGGCATTTCATCTGCGAAGACTATAACATATCAACTAAGACGATTTTTCTTGATCATGGAAGTGGAGACTTCTAGTTGATATGTTAATATGTTTTAAGAGTTAAGACATAATGAACTAGACCGCTGTGAGATTTATTATTCTCCTAATGACTGTCAAATGAATAATAAATCTCACGACTTCTATTTGCATGAACTCTTAATCTTGAGAGAATAATGGACCTGATCATGAAGTGTAGGTTGCTTTGATATATCAAGAGTGAGATCTAAAGTAACGGTCAAAACCTCAGTATGTTGGGCAGCAACATTTAGTGTTGATGGAACATATATTCTCAAGATGGAATTCATAGTCTCTTAACGGAGATACAAAATATTCCCTTGAGATAAGTTTAATGGGTTCAGTTATTCAGAGAGTTAGGCCTAACCACTTTATGAAATTGGATTTCATAAATATGTTTATGAGATTGGATTTTATAAATATATGATGAATAACTTTAAAAAGGATTAAACCGGGTACTCAAGGATTAAGATGTAGTAATTTACAAAGTGGCAGTCTATATTCATGACTTTGTATTACGACGAATATTTTATGAAGGGGTTGCATGTATAATGAAGTCTTGGGATATAATTTATTAATAAGGCCTAGAGTGCAATTATATTTATATAGTGGTATTAAATATAATTAATGGTAATTTTGAACTTGTCAAGAGTTAACAGAAAAGCCCAAGGCCTATTGGAGCTAGTGTCTTATTTGTTCCCTTTTGGGCCCACTCCAAGACACACACTAAAGCCCAATTGGGAAGGCCCAAAAGGCTAGCCTAATTAGATAATCAGTTATGTAGAGAGAAACATACATAATTTTATGAACATGAAATGGTTTGTATGCTGGTGTAAGAGACTCCTTTATATTCTCTCTAGAACAAACACATAGAACTGATTGAGAGATCACACATCTTAGGCATCAAGTGGAATTGGAGTGAAGATTAAAAGTGTTCTCAAGTGCTTTTCATCTTCGGTTTTGAAATTCACCATACCAAGATACACTCTCTTGTTCTTATATTCTAAAATTTACATAGCACATATTATTTATTACGAATGAAGTAGATCCGTTAATTTTTTGTTGCGTATGTTTTGTATGCGATACAAACATGTTATTTCCATCAGATGTAACTAGACCTGTACATAGCAAAGAAACAGTAGTGTAAAGTATGCAAATTGCTTAAATTCCATTTAAGGATCAAAGCAAGCAGCTGAATCATAAAATATCATCTTTGATCAAGGAGTCAAATTGTTTGATTTTAATCAAGTATCAAAAGGCCTTATGCGTGTAAAAGCTATATAGAATGGTAAATTTCTTAATGTATGTTGATGACATTCTAATCATTTAGAATGATGTAGAGTTATTGTCATCAATGGAGTTTTTTGTTGTTTAATCCAGTTTAACATAAAGTACTTGGGAAAGACTAGTCACATCCTAAGAATTAAACTTTGTTAAAATTCAAAAATTAGGATGTTGGGTCTATATCAAAATGCTTAAATAGATTAGATTCTAGCCAAGTATAGCATGTAATTATTCAAGAAAGGATTATTTCCTTTTAAGTTTGAAGTTCCTTCATGAAGGATTATTGACCTAAGACATATAACAGGCAGAGCATATTAAGATGGTTCCTTATACCATATTAATAGGAAGTCTTTATGCTATGCTATATACTAGGCTAAATATTTATTTTACGATGGGCATGGTAATCAAATATGAAAAGAATCAAAGATTACTTAATTTAGTGGAAGTAAAACATATACTCAAATATCTTTGGAGAATGAGGGATTATATCTTTGTCCGCAAAAGTGAGGTCTTAATTGTTACTGGATGTACAAATACTGACTTGTAGTTTGATTGTGATTCATGAAGTTGGACTTCAAGATATGTGTTCATCTCAGGTGGTGAAGATACGCATTAAGTGTAAGTATTATTTCATTAGAGAGATATGAGTACTTGAGAAGTAGTAGTAGAAAAGATCATTTATGCAATAAATCTGGCTAAAACTTGTTTCCAAACCTTTGTTGGGAATCATTATGTTTGTATCGCATACAAAACATACGCAGGGGAAAATAAACGGATCTACTTCATTCGAAAACGATAACATGCACTATGTAAGTTTCAGAATATAAGAACAAGAGAGTGTACCTTGATGCGGTGAATTTCAAAACCGAATGAAGAAGTACTCGGGAATACTTTCAATCTTCACTCCAATTCCACTCGATGCCCAAGATGTGTGGTCTCTCAATCAGTTCTATGTTTCTAGAGAGAATATGAAAGAGTGTCTTTCTTCCTTATTTTTTATTACCTTACACATACAAACCATTTCATTCAATATAAAATTCTGTATGTTTCTCTCCACATAACTGATTATCTAATTGGGCTAGCCTTTTGGGCCTTCCCAATTGGGCTTTAGTGTGTGGCTTGGAGTGGGACCAAAAGGGAACAAATAAGACACTAGCTCCAATGGGCCTTGGGCTTTTCTGTCAACTCTTGACAAGTCCAAAGTTACCATTAATTATATTTAAAACCACTATGTTAGGTTCTAAGAATTAGGAACTAATGTATTAGAACTTCAATTTGTAATGTTGGCAAACCATGATCAAAACAATGTTTAGTCTTGTGTTAGACTTTGCTCAAAGTATGGGATTTTATGTAAAGTTAGAATCGAGTTTACTGCAGAAGTAACTGTTCACTTTCTGCCAGACTCGATCGATCGAAAATTAGGCTCGATCGATCGAAAATTGGGCAGATCGTTTTTCTGCAGAAAATTCCAACTCAGCCCTAGTCCATTTAATGTATAGGGTTTTATGTTTTGCCCTAAGTATATAAGGGAAAACCCTAGCCACGTTTTTAGAGTTCTGAATGCTGTGTTTGTGAATCTCTTTGTGAGATCTAGAGGTGTTTACCTTCACATACACTTAGGGTTTACAAACTCGAGACTTATGTCTAGAGCTTGATAAATCAATACAGTTGCAAAATCAAAAGAGCATAAAGATATACAAGCAGGTGCGCTTGTGATTTGCTGAAGAATTCAAGGAAAGAAGGAGTCCGTGGATCTCGGAGCTATCATGGGGTCATGGTAGTAAGTTTCCTACACTTGGGTAGCAATAGGATGTTAGTGGTCTAAGTCTTATTGTGTAAACTTCGATTCTTTCATAGTGGATTCAGTTTACCTTGAGGATAGCTAGGTTAAATCCTCCCAAGGTTTTTACCGGTGTGGTTTCCTGGGTCATCAGATCTTTGTGTTCTTTAATTTCCGCTGCTTTGTTGTTTTTGTTTATTTTGTGTTAACCTAGATTTAATTAAATTACCTAAGTTAATCACTTGGCTAATTCACTAGGTTAATCTGTTGGGTTTAAGGGGTCTAAACGAACTGACAAGTGGTATCAGAGCGGGTAGTTTTTGTTTTTGATCCTTTGATCTTTTAGCTGATCCTTAACCCCTGTTGTCATGGAACACGGACACTCTCTTGTTGTTCCACCTCACTTTGATGGAAACAACTATGCTTATTGGAAAGTAAGGATGAAAGCATTCCTGAAATCCATTGATGAGAGAGTTTGGAATGCCGTTGAGTACGGATGGGAGAAGCCCACTATTCCTGTGAGTGAGTGGCAAACTTCTCAAAAGGAGGCAGCCGCTTTTAATAGCAAAGCTATGAATGCTATTTTTAATGCTGTCTCAATGGAGGAATTTAAGAGAATCTCTAATGTTGAGGTTGCTCATACTGCTTGGAAAATCCTCCAGACTGTGCATGAAGGCACGAAGGCAGTTAAGATTAATAAGTTGCAGCAATTAACCTCTAGATTTAAAAGCATTAGAATGAATGATGATGAATCTTTTGATGAATTCTATGCTAAATTGAATGATATTGTTAATTCTGCTTATAATTTGGGTGAAATATATGATCAACCTAAAATTGTTAGGAAGATTCTTAGATCTTTGACTGAAGATTTTAGACCCAAAGTGACTGCCATCACTGAGAGCAAGGATGTGGACTCCATCCCTGTTGAAGAACTTGTAGGATCTCTTCAGTCCTATGAGTTAGACCTCCCTAAGACTAACAAATCCAAATCAATGGCTCTTAAGTTTGTTGATGATGTTGAGGATGGTGGATTTGATGATGAACTCTCTGCTACAGAGATTGCCTATCTTGCCAAGAACTTTAGAAACTTTCTTAGGAACAATAACAGAAGGGCAAGAGGCAATAACACTGTTGAACCTAGAAATTTTAGGAGGAATGATCCCACTAAGGTCAATAACACTGAAAAACTTAAGGAGAAAGTAGGTCAGCCTTCTAATAATTCTTTGGGACAACAATGTTATGGTTGTCAAGGGTATGGTCATTTAAAATCTAAATGTCCTACATACTTGAGGTATAAGGGTAAGGCTACGGCTGTAACCCTTAGTGATGATGAAGTTTCTGACAATGAATCCGCTAGTGATGAGGATGGAAACTTCATTGCTTTCACTGCTACTACTGTAGTTAGTGAAAGCATGTCTGTTGAAGATGCAGATTTACAGAAAGCCTATAATAAACTTTGCAAAGTTGCTGCAAAGGATGCCATGAATGTTGAGTTAGGCTTGAAGAAAATTGCATCTTTGGAACTTGAAAAGAAAAATTTACTTGTGAAATTGTTTGATGCAAATGAGCTTTTGAATAATGTGAAAACTAAGAACATGCTCTTACTTGATAAAGTTAAATGTTTGGAACTTGATTTATCTGTTGCTAAAGAACAAACTAATAGGTCTGCAAGCTCCAAACTTGATCACATGCTGAGTGTTCAAAAGTCTCCTTCTGAAAAAACTGGTTTAGGTTTTGTGGATAGCTTCTCTGTGCCTGAACCTTCTTCCACTAAATTTGTCCCGTCTTCTGAACCTCCTAAGAGTGAGATTGTCAAACCCTTGGTGAGTGAACCTGTCAAACCTATAGATGTTACTCCACCTAGAAAAATTAGGGTTGATCTTCAAGCTTCTCATTCTAGAGCTTCTACTTCTACTAAGGGCAAGTTGCATGATAAGCCTGCATGGGTTTGTCATTTTTGTGGAAAACCTGGACACATTCATCCAAATTGTTTCAAATTGCAAGCTGCGAAGCGAGCAAATAAAACTAAAGTACCTATGACTCAAGCACATGATCCTATGGTACTTATTGGAGAATTGGTAAAGGCGTTAAACCTTTATTCAAATCCTGGAGTTGCTTAGAATTCTAATGTGAATCATAACTCCAATGCAAGAGTTGCATCTAAAAAGTTTTGGATGCAAAAGGCTCAATCTAATTGAGTCTGTCTGACATGGTCCTTGTGCTTCATCGCTCTATCTTTTGTGACCTCTATTTCTAGGATTTGCATTGCATTACATTCATGCATTTCATTCTAGGATGTTTGTTTCTTTGATATAAAAAAAAAAATTTGCAAATTGTGTTTTTGCTATTTTTTCTTGAATTTGAAGACAAGGTTGGTCAATCAAATTTTACATATCATATGTATGTACCTTGTTTAGCTTTGATGCACTATTCTTTTTGCACTTTACTAGCTAAAATTTTGTTGTGCATGTTGTGTGGGAAGATGCTATATTTGTTGATCACATGATCTTGATTTTGAAGTCGTATGTCTTTGATTGTCGGACTTGAACTTATTGAGAAAGGCATAAATAACCATCTCACCACTGTTTATTAGCCAATCATGAACACCTTAGTGCATATCGTAAGATTTTGTGCTCGAGAAAGTGTAGCACATGCACAAAAAGAACATAAGGTGTAGCCTCTAATTAAAATTGGTGTGTACATTATTGGGCTATAATAATCTCACAAATTCAAATAAAATTGGTGTGTACATTATCCCGGCTATATTATTAAGTTTCTAATCAATTAAATTGAATTATGAGGCAAATCAAGAAACTTACATGATTGCAAGCTTTTATTCTAGGAGATGTGGGAGTTATATGATGTAACTCTTTAAGGAATTGTCTCTTTCAAATTCATGTGATGGATTTTGTAGAAATTGTGATTGATCTCTATGTGCATATCCTCTCACATGTTTCTCAAACCTATGCTAGTTGCACACACTACACAAGTTATTTTTTGCTAAACTGTGTACATGTTTGTGTGTGTTCTTTGGTCTGACCAACCAAGTTTGAGAATTTCTGGAAATTGATGCAGAACATGTTTGCTTGTTTGAATTTTTTTTTTTTGGGTATTGAAAGAAAATTTTGCTTTGAGAAATCTGGGTTGAATTCATGTATTTTTGGAAAACATCTCATCTCATACTCATGCATTTTTGTCATATAATCTGATGCTTTGAGAAGAGACTGCACTGAAATTGGTGTGTTTTTTCAAAAATTAATTTTTCCAGAATTTCGATCGATCGAAACAGATTTTCGACCGATCGAAAATGTTTCAAAATCAATGGAAAAGTTTCTGGTTGACTCGATCGATCCAAGTTGAATTTGGATCAATCGAAGCTATTTTCGATCGATCGAATGTAATTTTGGATCAATCGAAAATCGGGATGATTGGTTTTAAAAAGGTCTTTTTTTTTCCACGTGATTCTTTACCTTTCAAAACTTTTTCAAAAGTTTTTGTCTCCCTACCAACCAGTCAAGCACTTTTCTTGGAGATTTTGTCGTTTTCTTCCAATTCTTTTGCCAAATCTCTCTCTCCCAAGGCTGGTAAGACGTTTTTGCCCCTCCTTTTGAATTTATTTTCATGTCTCATGCATTATTTTCATGCATTTTTGGGTATTTTTGAAATTTTTATTTTGGCAAATTTGGAATTGATTTTGAGTGTTTCTTTCTTAAATTTTTCATGGGTTTTTGTGGGGACACTATACACAAGCACTACAAGTGGTTTAATTTGATTATTTTTGTGTTTTATGGAAAATTTGAAATTCTAGGGCTTGAAATTGAGAAAATTGGGGGTTTTGTTCAATTTGATTGAAATTGATGAAATTGGCTTGTTGAATGGATAAATTTGATCCTTATATTGAGTTAATTAACTGTTGTGTTGATCAATTTATCAATTTGTTGTGTTTTGAAAATTTAGGGTTTTTCAAATTGGGTATTTTTGATACAAATTACATGCTCAAGCCAATTTTGTAAATTTGGATCATAATTGAACTTGTTACTGCATTAGTACATGCATCATTTGGTGTTCATGCTCATGCATCATATAGATTTGTTATTTTCTATATTTTATGTTGTGCTAACTTGCAGTCTGCCCTTGGTTTTTTGTTTTGCTCTTCTCTTGCTGTGGTTCTTTTTCCTTTCCTTAGCACCATGCCTAGGAAAACTAGAGCCCGTAGGACTTCTGACCCTTCACCTTCTTTCGATAGTGATCGGTTTCCTAGTGCCCAGAACCAAGAGACCTATGAGACCCTTAATCTTAGGCGTCAAATTTGGGGTGAGCGTAGGGTTGTTTTAGATGAGGTTGATCCTGAGGTGAGACGGAACTTTGAGCGTCGGGGTTGGTTACCTCTACTTGATTTTGAGCATCCTCCTCCTGCTTCTTTGATTAGAGAGTTCTATTCGAACCTCTCTATCCATGTCTACGATAACGACACCTTGGTAAAGGTGTGGTTACGTGGTGTGGAGTATCGCATTACCCCTCAGGTAGTGTCTGATGCTCTTGGGGTGCCCATTGTTGACCATCCCGTTTTTCCTTATGAGAAGTCTCCACCTCTTGATGACATGCTGTCATACATCACTGGGTCTTCTATCCAGTGGGGTTCTGATCCTCGGATCACTTCTGCTGAGCTTTCCGAGCTTCACTATCTTTTCTTTAGGATCGTGTGTCATTCTTTGTGGCCTATTTCTCATGTCCACACCATCCATCTTGAGCGATGTGTGTTTTTGTACGCGCTAGTTACTGATGCTCCTATCAGTTTTCCTCATTTGTTCCTTCGTTCCTTGAACGAGGTTCATCGGTCTAGCTCTACGGCTCATGCTTTATTCTTTCCTATTTTCATTCATAGGATTCTCATTCATCTTGGTCTAGATGATTTTCCTATTTCTGAGCCTGTTCATATTATTGCTCCTATAGGTGCTACCTTTTTGAGGCAACGAGCTGCTCAACTTCGAGCTAGCTCTAAGCATCCTAAGGTAGAGCCTTCCGATGTCACTCCACCCCCCTCTTCTTCTACATATGTTCCTGCAGCTGAGACATCTGTTGATCCTGCTGTTGCTGCTGCTGCTGATGTTCCTCCACCGTTTGATGAGGTTTCTGACCTTCGTCGGACTCTTGATACTGTCGTGACCATTCAGGCGGCTCATGGTCAGCTTTTGGTGGACATCCTTGATGAGCTACGTGCCCTGCGAGTGGATTTGGCGAGTTCTCATCGTTCTCCTCCATCTCCTTTTGATGATGAGTGAGTGCCCTTTGGCAATTCGTCACAAAAAGGGGGAGTGCATATTGTATATCTTGGAGATTTTTGTAGTAGAGGAGATTTTTGTTTTAGGGGGAGTTTTGAGCTTTTGTAGCTTTGTGTGATACCTTGGAGCTTGTGGAGTTATTAGATTGTATCTAGGCGCTTCACCTTGTATTTACTTTTTTGGCTCTTGATTAGGAGATATATTTTGTGATACATTGGTTACTGATATGTTTCTTGTTTCACTATACTTCATTGCTTATTGATTTATATTTATGATGTTATTCATGATATATGTCTTTATTTTGTGTTATGTGAAATCAAGAAATTTTTTATATATTCCTATTTTTTTCTTCCACACATGCGTTTATGTGTTTGTTAAATGTTATAGGACTATACAAGTTGTTTTTAGTTGAGCTGTTGTCTACCTTGCAACTGTTAGATAGTAGTTTAGGTTGAATTGTTTAAGTGGCTATTTATTTTGTAATGGGCTATTTCAATTTGTAAACTTTGAGCTTTTTGTTAAGTTTGTGTTTTGTCACGGATTGCCAAAGGGGGAGTTTGTTAGGTTCTAAGAATTAGGAACTAATGTATTAGAACTTCAATTTGTAATGTTGGCAAACCATGATCAAAACAATGTTTAGTCTTGTGTTAGACTTTGCTCAAAGTATGGGATTTTATGTAAAGTTGGAATCGAGTTTACTGCAGAAGTAACTGTTCACTTTCTGCCAGACTCGATCGATCGAAAATTAGGCTCGATCGATCGAAAATCGGGCAGATCATTTTTCTGCAGAAAATTTCAACTCAGCCCTAGTCCATTTAATGTATAGGGTTTTATGTTTTGCCCTAAGTATATAAGGGAAAACCCTAGCCACGTTTTTACAGTTCTGAATCCTGTGTTTATGAATCTCTTTGTGAGATCTAGAGGTGTTTACCTTCACATACACTTAGGGTTTACAAACTCGAGACTTATGTCTAGAGCTTGATAAATCAATACAGTTACAGAATCAAAAGAGCATAAAGATATACAAGCAGGTGCGCTTGTGATTTGCTAAAGAATTCAAGGAAAGAAGGAGTCCGTGGAACTCGGAGCTATCATGGGGTCATGGTAGTAAGTTTCCTACACTTGGGTAGCAATAGGATGTTAATGGTCTAAGTCTTATTGTGTAAACTTCGATTCTTTCATAGTGGATTCAGTTTACCTTGAGGATAGCTAGGTTAAATCCTCCCCAGGTTTTTACCGGTGTGGTTTCCTGGGTCATCAGATCTTTGTGTTCTTTAATTTCCGCTGCTTTGTTGTTTTTGTTTATTTTGTGTTAACCTAGATTTAATTAAATTACCTAAGTTAATCACTTGGCTAATTCACTAGGTTAATCTGTTGGGTTTAAGGGGTCTAAACGAACTGACACACTATATAAATATAATTGCACTTTAGGCCTCATTAATAAATTATATCCCAAGACGTTATTATACATGCAACTCCTTCATAAAATATTCGTAGTAATACAAAGTCATGAACATAGACTGCCACTTTGTAAATTACTATATCTTAATCCTTGAGTACCCGGTTTAATCCTTTTGTGTTATTCACCATATATTTATGAAATCCAATTTCATAAATATATACTTTATTCTTACTAAAGTGGTTAGGCCTAACTCTCTGAATAACTGTACCCATTAAACTTATCTCAAGGGAATATTTTATGTCTCCATTAAGAGACTATGAATTCCATCTTGAGAATATATGTTCCATCAACACTAAATGTGGCTACCCAACATACTGAGGTTTTGACCGTTACTTTAGATCTCACTCCTGATATATCAAAGCAACCTACATTTCATGATCAGGTCCATTATTCTCTCAGGATTAAGAGTTCATGTGAATATAAGTCGTGAGATTTATTATTCAATTGACAGTCGTTAGGAGAATAATAAATCTCACAGCGATCCAGTTCAATATGTCTTAACTCTTAAAACATATCAACATATTAACTAGAAGTCACCACTTCCATGATCAAGACAAATCATCGTAGTTAATATGTTATAGTCTTCGCAGATGAAATGCCCAATTTCATCACCGACTACGAACCAAAATTCTGAGTTTACAAAGAACTTGTGATTTATATCTTCTGTGACTCTTCACATAAATCACATACTATGCATCTTATGGACTATTTGATAATGTCCGAATATTCATGTTACCATTACTTTAGATAAGAATAAAACAACTTTATTAAACACAATATTAAGTCATACATCATTTCTCACATAATGTCATAGATAATATCATACATAGCATCATACAATAGGATTTTAGGGCACATATCCTAACACCTAACATGCTTAGAAATACAAAAACTAACTAAAACTAAGCCATATAAGTGTAAACAAACAAAGAAACAAGATTAAAATTGAAATTAAAATTGAAAAGGGAGAAAAGAGCTTAGAACTCAATACCTCAAAACAAAAGCTCCTGGGCTTGATTTTTTATCGTTCCCCTCAGTCAAATCTATTCACAATTAATAAAAAGTGATTAGTAATCTTAAACTCAAAGAACAAGGCCAAAAAAAGGCCTCAATCAAAAGAAAATTAACTTAAGGATGTTTTGTAAAAATTCCCTTTTTGATGAATCTTTGTGCTTTCCCTTAGGATTTCTGTCCATTTTGAAAAGGTACCATGTATAGCTATTTATATTGTGAAAATGGGGGTTTGGAACAACTCCAAGATGATGTGGGACTTGTTCCAAACCGCATTATTCATGGCCACGTGCGCAGGTTGATACCTGTGTACACAGGCCAATGGTGTATTCCTACCTCTACATATAGTTTAGCCACCAGGTGTATTCCTGCCTCTTCATTTTTCTTCAGCAATTACCAACCGTTTCTTTTTTCTTTTCGTTCTCTTCATATTCTCTCTAACTCTCTCTACAAAAACCCTCTACCTCTCTCTCTTATTCCCTCACAATCTAACTCCCATCCCTTCCTTTCTTTAATCTCAACTTTTCTCTCAAACTCTCTCAACTCCTTCAATGGCACACAAGTGCAAGAAGAGTTCCTGCATCCTTTCCACTGATGTGTTTCATCTCACCCGCTAGAATGGAGTGGTAAGGCTGAATGGTTCTCCTTCCATGACCTACAGATCACGAAACTATCTTTATTAGGGTGCAAGGGCCAGATCGGTTAGCTTTTTTAGTTTTTCCATTTTCAGGTTTTTCCTTTTGTCTTCCATTTTGATCCTTTTTAGGCTTGTAGATGCCCGGGTTTTACTGTGGGATAGGTTTAGATGAAAGCCTGACAATTTAGGAAGGGTAGGATCATGTTTAGGATGAGTTTTGGTTGAAAAAACTAGAAAATGTCAAAGAACAACCCTCTGTCTGTGTTCATTCGTGCATAGGCATGTTTTTGCAGATGCAGCTATAGACACCGCATTTTGTAACCCTTTCGACTCGGGCCCCCATTCCCCAATAATGCTGAATTCTAAGACCCATGGTTGGTTTAGGACCTAATTAGAATGTTAAATTGACATGAGAAATGTTAAAATGAAAAATATAACTTTTAACGAGCCAATAAATCTATTTTTGAAAAAATAAGGCTAAGGAAACCCTAGCTATGCGCACACAAGAATTAGCCTGCACACACAACTTTCTACATTCGTATGAAAGCTTGATCATGTGCACGCATAGCAAATAGCCTGATCTTTCCTTGTACAGTTTCTGGAATTCGCTATGCATGCATAAGATCAGGCTTGCATACGCACGCAAAAAGCTGCGTGTGTAGGCTGATTCTTGTGTGCGCATAGCTAGGGTTTCCTTAGCCTTATTTTTCCAAAAATAGATTTATTTGCTCATTAAAAGTTATATTTTTAATTTTAACATTTCTCAAGTCAATTTATCATTCTAATTGGGCCCCAAACCAACCTTAAGTCTTAGAATTCAACATTATTGGGGAACAGGGGCCCGAGCCGTAAGGGGTATAAAATGCGGTGTCTACAGCCACACGTGCAAAAACATGGCTATGCATGAATGAATGCAGAAAGAGGGTCGTTCTTTGACATTTTCAAGTTTTTTCAACCAAAACTCATCCTAAACATGATCCTACCCTTCCTAAAGTGTCAGGCTTTCATCTAAACCTATCCCACAGTAAAACCCGGGTATCTTCAAGCCTAAAAAGGATCAAAATGGAAGACAAAAGGAAAAACCTGAAAATGGAAAAACTAAAAAAACTCACCGATCTGGCCCTTACACCCTAATAAAGATAGTTTTGTGATCTATAGGTCATGGAAGGAGACTTATTCAACCTTATCGCTACATTCTAGCGAGTGAGATGAAATGCATCAGTGGAGAGGATGCAGGAACTCTTCTTGGACTTGTGCGACATTGAAGGAGATGAGAGAGTTTGAGAGAAAAGTTGAGATTAAAGAAAGGAAGGGATGAGGGTAAGATTATGTGGGAATGAAAGAAAGAGGCAGAGGGTTTTTATAGAGAGAGTTAGAGAGAATATGAAGAGATGAGGGAGATGAAGAGAATGAAAAGAGAAAAGAAACAGTTGGTAACAGTTGGAGAAAAATGAAGAGGCAGGAATACACTTGGTGGCTAAAATACATGTAGAGGCAAGAATACATTGTTGGCCTGCGTACACAGGAATCAACCTACGCGTGTGGCCATGAATAATGCGGTTTGGAACAAATCCCACATCATCTTGGAGCTATTCCAAACCCCCATTTTCACAATATAAATAGCTATACATAGTACCTTTTCAAAACAAACAGAAATCTTAAGGCAAAACACAAAGATTCGCTAGAACTAGTGAATCAAAAAGGGAATTTTTACAAAACATCCTTAAGTCAATTTTCTTTTGATTGAGGCCTTTTTGGGCCTTGTTCTTTGAGTTTAAGATTACTAATCACTTTTTATTAATTTTGAATAGATTTGACTGAGGGGAACGATAATAAATCAAGCCTAGGAGCTTTGGTTTTGAGGTATTGAGTTTTAAGCTCTTTTCTCCCTTTTCAATTTTAATTTCATTTTTAATCTTGTTTCCTTATTTGTTTACACTTATATGGCTTAGTTTTAGTTTGCTTTTGTATTTCTAAGCATGTTAGGTTGTTAGATTTATTGTTTTAAGTATTGCTTTGTTCTTTTGTGTTTTTTGCATTCTAGGCTAAGGTTTCGGAGCTAGCCTGCGCACATATGCATTATGCATGCTCACGAAGGTCAAAATATGCATACGCATGCATTTGACCTGTGCGTGTAGACTTCTACATGTGCGCACATACCACTACCTAGAAACCCTAATTTAAGTTTTCTTCTTTGCTTTCTTCATTTGTTTCACATGTTATGCCCCTATTTTGATTCCTTTTTGCATATATAAATCTCTGTTCTCTATTTATTATTTATTTACCTTTCACTTGTTTAAATTAGGGTTTATCTTTGGTTTCTTTATTTTGATGCCATGAACACATATTCACATGTTCATGTATTAATGCCATAGGTGCTAAGATGTAGCAAGGTCAGTGAGGTAAGTCATGCATTCACCTAAACACGCATGATGTATGTTTAATGATAGATATGAACATGTTTTTTTGGATGAGTTATTTATAATGTATAGATGCAATCACATGTTACTTGGATCTTTCTACGCTTGTGTTTTTGCCATGATTGTTTCCTGCCTGTGTTTCTTTCTTGGATGTGATATGATGCTAGATGAATGCTAGGTTGATATGATATGCCATGATAGATGAATGATTAGGTTTTGGGATGATTGATGCAATGTTGTATATTTAGATGTATGCTAGTATGTGTGTGAGTATAGATATAATACTGAATGTGCCTTTAATAAGATTAAGACATAAGACACAATGAGTGGAAGCCAACCCTAAGGTTGGGTAGTTTTCAGTGCCAAAAACCTTCCCAAAATAGTACCTAAACTTCAAACCCATACTCTGGTAGTAAGATCAAAAGGTCCTTCCCCAAGAGGACGCTATATTCATGGTTCATAAGCCATTGTAAAACTAGATGACAACTCCCCGTTGTGTCCATATGACAGTAGGCCCAAGCACGATGAGATAAGTTTTGATGAGTTCACTGAATTCATGAAGTGCATTGATGTCGCAGATATTCAATGGGTTGGGGAATGGTGGTATATTCAGGCATGGTTAACCGCGCCTTCAAAGCGAACTATGTTCCTTTGGTTGGACTTCGCCGCTGCACATATTATTTCCCAGATTGTATTGCAAGGCAATTTGGAGATTGCCAAGAGGTTCCTAGTGATGATGGTGTCTTTCATATCTCTGTCTTCACTAAAAGGGTCTTGGGTTGGATCCGTGAGACTTGGTTGAAGGGATGATGGCTAAAGACATTCGTTTCCCTCAATTCCTTCATCTTACTTCGGGCTACAAAGCATGGCTAGAGGCTCACATGAAGTGGGTTCTCATATATGAAAATGCTTACAAGAGGTCCAACAAAAGAATGAGGACTGACAGACTACCTCAATATACACCAAATTTTACTTTTCAACACTTTATGATTCTCTTGTCTTTTCTTCTGAATTTAATAAAGGATTGGAATATTCCAAATCCCCTATGGAAATAATTTATTATCTTTTAATTTGAGCAATAAGAGAATCGTCCATTTATTATCTTTGCTTACTGTCATCATTTTTTTTTTCTTTTTTCCATGCCATATAATTTTTGCCCACGACGTCTATATAAGAATTTTTGCCATTCCATTCCCATGGTCTTTTTCCCTATCTTTTGCCTAGATCGCCCTTTCGGGTTTTCAATCTAGCGGGGTTCTTTTGCCTTAATTTTTGCTTAGGCTGCCCTTTTGGGTTTTCAACCTAGCAAGCTTTTTCTTTTTTCTTTTTCAATGTTATATATTCGGAGCCTATCCATGTTGATCGGGTGAGGCAACTCTTCTCCATCCAAATCTATAATTCTTGTTATTGGGGTTTATGCCCTAAAATCCAATTTATTGGTATGTCATAAATAATTAAATTGTTTAATTATATGAGACTATTTAGAAATGAACTAATGGGACATTATCATAGTCTATGAGATGCATCGAACGTGATTTTATGTGAAAAGTCACAGAAGATATAAATCACAAATTCTTTGAAAAACTTAGAATTTTAGTTCGTAGTTGGTGATGAAATTGGGCTTTTCATCTGTGAAGACTATAACATATCAACTAAGATGATTTGTTTTCATCATGGAAGTGGAGACTTCTAGTTGATATGTTGATATGTTTTAAGAGTTAAGACATATTGAACTGGACCGCTGTGAGATTTATTATTCTCTTAACGACTGTCAAATGAATAATAAATCTCACGACTTCTATTTACATTAACTCTAAATCCTGAGAGAATAATGGACCTGATCATGACATGTAGGTTGCGTTGATATATCAGGAGTGAGATCTATAAGTCACGATCAAAACCTCAGTATGTTGGGCAGTCACATTTAGTGTTGATGGAACATATATTCTCAAGATGGAATTCATAATCTCTTAACGGAGATATAAAATAGTCCCTTGAGATAAGTTTAATGGGTTTTGTTATTCAAAGTGTTGGGCCCAACCACTTTAGTAAGGAGTTACTAAAGTATATATTTATGGAATTGGATTTCATAAATATATGATGAATAACATAAAAGATTAAACCGAGTACTCAAGGATTAAGATGTAGTAATCTTCAAAGTGGCAGTCTATATTCGTGACTTTGTATTACTACGAATATTTTAATGAAGGGATTGCATGTATAATAAAGTCTTGGGATATAATTTATTAATAAGACCTAAAGTGCAATTATATTCATATAATGGTATTGAATATAATTAATGGTAACTTTGGACTTGTCAAGAGTTGACAAAAAAGCCTAAGACCCATTGGAGCTAGAGTCTTATTTGCACTTAATAAAGACTCTAATCTTATTAGAATCACTAACTAAAAGGGAACAAAAAAGACAATAGCTCCAATAGGACTTGGGCTTTTCTGTCAACTCTTGACAAGTCCAAAGTTACCATTAATTATATTTAACTAGCTTCTAACCTGTGCAAATGCACGGGATTTTTATTTAAAATTTTTAATAATTTTTGTTGTATTTTTATAGCATCTCAAAAGTATTTTTCTTTTTTATATAACATCATCAAAAGTAAATCAAATCATACATCATTATACTAACATATATTAACAGACTTTGAAAAAGGGGGAAAAAATCAAACCTATTAAAGTGGAAGAACAAATAGTTTTCTTCATACCATCATAAAAATTTAGGTATAGAGCTTGAAATCACATTTATAATCTTAAAATAAACCAAAAGTCAAATAGTTTAATCCCTTAAAAGTTTATGGGTCTAACGTTGTGAGCAACCAAGCCATTGATGATCTTTTTGCATACCTGGACATATTAGAACTTTTAAAAAAATATGTTAAATTGATTCCAATTGAACACATACAGATGCGAAATTAGTTCTAAATCACTTGAATCAGTGTTAGATAGCTTTTCATTTCTTTTTCCTTTAAACACGTCTAATTATAATCTCTAAATCAGAAAAAAAAAAAAAAAAAAAAACAAAAAAAAAAAACAATTCTTTTTATGGTAAGCATTAACTGTAGCCTGTACTCATTTTCTTCCCCATTTATCCAATCTAACAATAGGTAAATTATCACGTTTTATATTTCCCAAATTTCACCAGGATTTTAACTGCCTCATTTGCAACAAACAAATGTCCTAACACCCAAACACAAATCCACAACTACCCAAAGTATACCAACCACAAACCAACATAACTTCATTGGAAAGATGTTTAAAATAATAATAACATTAAGTAACACCTTTTTTCCAATTTGAAAAAATAAATTCTGTTAAATTTTCAATTAGAATTACTAAATATATTAGTTGCATTCGCTAATAAATTACATTGTCAATACAATTTTCCATTAACGTAATATTTATCTTTAGCTTTAGAAATTGCAAATGGCTTCAATAAAATAAAAAGGAAGCTCTAACTCACTTAAAGTTAAATAGGGGAAGCACTATTTGTCATTGAGCAAGAACAGAAGAAAGAATGTGTAGGCCTTTAAAAGCACTAATTGCATATGTTGCTTGTGATTCTCTTTCAATGTTTTAGAGCATTAAGCTCCACCACTGGCTATTTATCTATACAAAAACAAAAGATCTAAACCCCAAACATTTGTCTCTAGGACTATGATGTAAATCAATAAGTTTAATTTTTAACCATTTAAATATGGTTAGCATATATTTATATATGCTAGTCCAAAGCTTTTTGTCCAAATTGCTTAAAACGATTTCTTATTTCATAAATAAGAAATAAAGAATACATTTCTAAATCAAACCTCCCAAATAATTACTACAACATAAAGACAAACAATTAGTGGGTGCAAATTTTTTTGTCATTAAAGGATCACTGGATATAAACTTTTCTTCATCCAAGCTTTAAGACAGATTGCATTTCATCTTGAATTACAACTCTCAAAATTGAAGCATTCACTGACATGGTAGCATCAACATTTACTTTGACTGTACCTGGTGGGGTAATTTCCATCTTTTGATTACTTGAAGTCCTTGCTCATGATCTTCTCATCAGCCATTTGACATGTACTTGGCATTAGATAATGCACTTATTGAATCATTAGCCATTACACAGCTCTAATTCTCATGGATATGATAAAGAGGCTGTTCAATTGTTTGACAAATGGGTCTAGTATTAAACTTAATAAGATTGTGTATATTGCAGTTTTGAGTCTTGCAACAATATTGAAATTGTAAACGAAGATTAGGTGATTTATGGCTATGTTGTACGTATGCTACTGCAAGGAGAGTTAAGGACACTTATGAGCTAAAATAGAGTGCGAACTAAAATTATGAGTTTACAAAGAACTTGTGACTTATATCTTCTGTGACTAAATCACATAAATCACATACTATGCATCTCATGGACTATATGATAATGTCCAAATATTCATGTTACCATTATTTTAGATAATACTAAAATAATTTTATTAATAACAATATTAAGGGTCCGTTCGGTTGGAGGAGTGGAAAAGTGAGAGGATGGAAAATTGTGGGAGGATGGAAAAGTGGGAGGATGGAAAATATTTAGTTTTCCCTCTTGTGTGTTCAGTTGGAGGAGTGGAAAAGCGGGAGGATGGAAAACTCTTGTGTTCAGTTGGAGAGAAAAAGAGAAGGATAGAAAATGTAATTTACATAAATTGACTATTATACCCTTGTTACATAATATGTAAAAAATAGATTTATTTCTAATTATTAAATAATATAAAATTTATCAAACCATATATATAAATTTATATTATTATAATGTAAAAATTAGATTAGGTCACGTTGAAAAAAAAAACAACATTTGAAAAGAAAAAAAAAAAAAAAAAAAAAAAAAAAAAAACAACAACGTTACTGAACTGTTCAGTAACGTTGAAAAGAAAAAAAAAACAACAACATTAGTGAATTGTTCAGTAACGTTGAAAAAAAAAACGTTGTTCAGTAATGTTGAAAAGAAAAGGAAAAAAAAAAAAAAAACAACAACAACAACAGCAACAACGTTGTTAACGTTGAAAAGAAAAAAAATAAAATAAAGTAAAGTTCAGGTCAACGTTGAAAGAAAAAGAAAAAGAAAAAGAAAAAAGAAAAAAAAAACATTGAAAAAAATAGGTGGAAGAGGGTAATTTTGTAAAAGTGCTATTATAAAACTTTTCTCTCCTGATTTTCCTTCCGATTTGGAAGGAAAAAAAAAATGTGGGCCCGGAGAGAAAACTTTCTCTCGAGTTTTCCATCCTCCCTATTTTCCTTCCCCAAACGAACAGTGGAAAACAACATTTTCCACCCTATTTTTCATCCACTATTTTCCATCCTCTCTATTTTCCTTCCAAACGAACGCACCCTAAGTCATACATAATATCATACATAGCATAATACAATTGGATTTAAGGGCACTAATCCTAACATATGATATAATTCAAATTATTAACCTGAACCAAAAGGTAAGGGTGGTAAGAAAAGGAATTAAAATACCAAACAGTTGAACAAGCACGTTGCCCTAGTAGTTGCCAAAAGGAAATTGGACTCTAAAGCATGACCAAAAGGAAAGTGTTTCTGTTTTGGTAAAGCTAATAAGCATTGTCCATGATTATTTTCTAGATGGAAATTTACATGTTTTAATTTTTAAAGAAAAAGTTTCCATCCTTTGGTATTGTATGTTTTGGTACTTATATCTAGATCTTATTAATCTAAATGGTATTCAAGATTGGTGAAAGATGGGTTTTTAGAACCATTATTTTGATATAATGTCAATCTATGAATTTTATTTAGAGGATTATATGATCTAGGTTTCCTTTATTGTAAAGGAATAAAGTTTCAATGACTTCTTTAAGTCAATGCATACATGAAGGAGGAATAAGACTCTTTTAGAAATAGTAAAGCACATGATAAGTATTTCCATTTGCTTATTTCTTTTGGAGATATACTCTAATAATTACTATACATTTCCTAAAGTTGATTTCAAAAGTTTGTTACTAGAAAATTTGTCAAATTGTGGATTGGGTGAAAATCTAGTATATAATACTTTCACTTTTGGAAATGTCCAGCACGTGTGCTAGAAAGGAAGTCTAACAAAATTGAAATCAAAAGATAGAATTATGTGTGTTTATGATGGGTATCCAAAAGGAATTGCAAAAGATTGTTTTGGTAGTCATAAAGAATACAAGATATTTGTAAAGTACAAGTACAAAGTTCTTGGTGATGACTATGTGAATAATCTTAAACTTAAACATAGAATTGTTCTAGAAGAAAGATGTCAGAATTTGTTGAAAGACAACTATAAAATTTAGAAATGAGATGGTTGTATTAGATACACCATAAGGTATTATTCTAAATGTATAGCTTGTATACCAGTACAATATTGTAATGGAAGGATTATCAATTGCCTTATAAATTCATACTTTTGGAATAAACTTTTGAAGTCATTCCACAAGGATATGAATTTGATCATCGGTCATACATAAAGGCAATAGATGATATGAATATGGATTACTGGATCAAGGTTATGTGAATAGAATTGGATTCTATTTAAAGTTTAGAACTTGTAGAGGCGTCTAATGGCATTAAGTCTAATGTTCTCAAATAGGTCTACAAGTAAATGAGATTGATAGATTTGAAGGTGCAAACCTTCAAATTCAAGACCAGTGGTGAAAAGATTTATTCAAAAAGAAATGGTTCGATTATGAAAAGATTTTTTCACCAATAGTCAAGTTTGACACTATCTAGATTCTCTTATCCATTATATTTCATTTGGATGAAATATGGCAATGGATATCAAGAAAGCTTCTTTTAGTAGCAATCTTGAGGAAGACATCTATATGATGTAACTAGACTTGAACATAGCAAAGAAATAGTAATGTTTAGTATGCAAGTTGCATAAATTCTAATTAAGGATTAAAGCAAGCATCTGAATCATAAAATATCATCTTTGATCAAAGAATCAAATTGTTTGAGTTTGATCAAGTATCAGAAGGCCTTATGTATGTAAAAGCTATACAGAATAATAAATTTCTTAATGTATATTGATGACATTCTAATCATTTAGAATGATGTAGAGTTATTGTCATCAATGAAGTTTTTTTGTTGTCTAATCTAGTTTGATATAAAGCACTTAGGAAAGGCTGGTCACATCCTAAGAATTAAATTTTGTTAAAATTCAAGAATTAGGATGTTGGGTCTTGCTCAAACTGCTTAAATAGATTAAATTCTAGTCAATTACAGCATGTAATACTTCAAGAAAGGATTCTTTCATTTTAAATTTGAAGTACCTTTATAAAGGACTATAGTCCTAAGACATATAAAAGGAAAAGCATATTAAGACGGTTCCTTATACTATATCAATAGGAAGTCCTTATGCTATGCTATATACTAGGCTAAATATCTATTTTGCAGTGGGCATGGAAAGCAAATATCAATTGAATCAAAGATCACTTAATTTTGTTGGAGTAAAGCATATACTCAAATATCTTGGGAGAATGAGGGATTATATGCTTATCCACAAAAGTGAGGTTTTGATTGTTACTGAATGTACAAATGATGACTTGTAGTTTGATTGTGATTCATGAAGTTGGACTTCAAAGTATGTGTTCATCCTAGGTGATGAAGATACTCATTAAGTGTAAGTATTATCTCATTAGAGAGATATGATTACGTGAGAAGTAGTAGTAGAAAAGATAATTTATGCAATAAATCTGGTTGAAACTTGTTTCCAAACCTTGCCTTAGAGTGACTATGAATTACTCTAAAGGGAGATAAGCGTCGGATATATGGTAAATTATCTTTGAGGACAAGTGGGAGATTGTTGGGGTTGATGCCCTAAAATCCAATTTATTGGCATGTCATAAATAATTAAATTGTTTAATTATATGAGACTATTTATAAAAGAACTAATGGGATATTATCTTAGTCCATGAGACGCATAGTATGTGATTTATGTGAAAAGTCACAGAAGATATAAATCACAAGTTCTTTGTAAACTTAGAATTTTAGTTCGTAATCGGTGATGAAATTGGGATTTCATCTACAGAAACTATAACATATCAACTAAGATGATTTGTCTTGATCATGGAAGTAGAGACTTCTAGTTGATATGTTGATATGTTTTAAGAGTTAAGACATATTGAACTGGACCGATGTGAGATTTATTATTCTCCTAATGACTGTCAAATGAATAATAAATCTCACGAATTCTATTTACATCAATTCTAAATCCTAAGAGAATAATGGACCTCATCATAAGATGTAGGTTGCTTTGATATATCAGGAGTGAGATTGTTGGGTTTGGTTATTCAAATAGTAGTATTGAATATAATTAATGGTAACTTTGGACTTGTCAAGAGTTGACAGAAAAGCCCAAGGCCCATTGGAGTTAGAGTATGATTTGTTCCCTTTTAGTCTCACTCCAAGCCATACACTAGAGCCCAATTGGAATGGCCCAAAAGGCTAGCCCAATTAGATAATCTGTTATATTTAAGGAGAGAAATATATAGAATTTTATAAGTGCTTTTTCACATGAAAGTTTTTTGAGTGGTTTTCATTATGATCACATGAGAAAATGAAATGGTTTGTATGTGAGTGTTGAACACTCTCATATTCTCTCCTTGGAAACTGATTAAGAGACTACACTTCTTGGGTATTAAGTGGAATTAGAGTGAAGATTAAAAGCGTTCCCAAGTGCTTCTAATCTTTTGGTTTTGAATTTCACTGCACCAAGGTATGCTTTCTTGTTTTTAAATTATGAAACTTACATAGTTCATGTTATCAATTGCGAATGAAGTAGATCCGTTAATTTTCCACTGCGAATGTTTTGTATGCAATACAAACATGTATATATCCAACACTTGTAACACCTCCCGACAAGATTTTCTTGATAATAAAAGGCCTAGACCATCTCGGCTTTATCTGTTGGAAAAATGCATGTTTGTAACGCATACAAAACAAATGCAGCAAAAAATTAACGGATCTACTTCATTCACAATTGATATCATGTACTACATAAGTTTCAGAATTTAAGAACAAGAAAGCATACCTTAGTGTGATGAAATTCAAAACAAAAGATTAGAAGTACTTGGGAACACTTTTAATCTTCACTCCAATTCCACTTAATGCCTAAGAAATGTGGTCTCTCAATCAATTTTCAAGGAGAGAATAAGAGTGTCCAACACATACATACAAACTATTTCATTCCTTGTATAATCTTAATGAAAACACTTATGAAAGACTTAAGAAATTCTGTATGTTTCTCTCCTTATATGTAACCAATTATCTAATTGGGCTAGACATTTGTGCCATTCCAATTGGGCTCTAGTGTGTGGCTTGAAGTAGGACCAAAAGGGAAGAAATAAGACTCTAGCTCCAATGGGCCTTGGGTTTTTCTGTCAACTCTTGACAAGTCCAAAGTTACCATTAATTATATTCAATACCACAATATGAATATAATTGCACTCTAGGCCTTATTAATAAATTATATCCCAACACTTTATTATACATGCAACCCCTTCATTAAAATATTTGTAGTAATACAAAGCCATGAATATAAACTACCACTTTGAAGATTACTACATCTTAATCCTTGAGTACCCGGTTTAATCTTTTATGTTATTCATCATATATTCAAGAAATCCAATTCCATAAATATATACTTTAGTAACTCCTTACTAAAGTGGTTAGGCCCAACAATCTGAATAACCAAACTCATTAAACTTATCTCAAATGAATATTTTATATCTCTGTTAAGAGATAATGAATTCCATCTTGAGAATATATATTCCATCAACACTAAATGTGGCTGTCCAACATACTGAGGTTTTGATCGTGACTTATAGATCTCACTCCTGATATATCAATGTAACCTACACCTCATGATCAGGTCTATTATTCTCTCAGGATTTAGTGTTGATGTAAATAGAAGTCGTGAGATTTATTATTTATTTGACAATCGTTAGAAGAATAATAAATCTCACAGCGGACCAATTCAATATGTTTTAACTCTTAAACATATCAACATATCAACTAAAAGTCTCCACTTCCATGATCAAGACAAATCATCTTAGTTGATATGTTATAGTCTTTGCAGATGAAATGTCCAATTTCATCATCGACTACAAACTAAAATTCTGAGTTTACAAAGAACTTGTGATTTATATCTTCTGTGACTTTTCATGTAAATCACATACTATGAATCTCATGGACTAAGATAATGTCCCATTATTTCATTTATAGATAGTCTTGTATAATTAAACAATTTAATTATTTATGACATGCCAATAAATTGGATTTTCGGGTATAAACCCTAACAATCTCCCACTTGCCCTTAAAGACAATTTACCATATATCTGACACTTATCTTCCTTTAGAGTAATTCATAGTCACTCTAAGGCAAGGTTTGGAAACAAGTTTCAACCAGATTTATTGCATAAATTATCTTTTCTACTACTACTCAAGTATTCATATTTCTCTAATGAGATATTACTTACACTTAATGTGCATCTTCACCTCCTAGGATGAACAGATATCTTGAAGTCCAACTTCATGAATCACACTCATACTACGAGTTAGTATTTGTATATCCAGTAATTATCAAAACATCACTTTGGTGGACAAGCATATAATTCCTCATTCTCCTAAGATATTTGAGTATATGCTTTATTCCCACTAAATTAAGTGAACTTTGATTCAATTGATATTTACTTACCATGCCCACCGCAAAATAGATATTTAGCTGTGAAGACCGCGCCCCTGGCCCCCCTTTTTTATAGGCGTGTTGGGCCAAACTTACGTGAATGGGTGGAGTCGTGTTATTGCCTCTCAAAATGGAGGTTCAACTAGTTATATTTTCCCTTTAGATTAAGGGTTTTACAATGGAGTCACCACTTATTTAATTATTGGAATAAATAAGAAAACCACAATTGAAAAATTCCTCATTTTATTAATTTTAAATTGAATTTACATTGATCATAGGAAATTACATGGCTTTGGTCCTAAGTACAATCTAAGATAAAGTACATGGCTTTATTTCCTATTTACAATCTAGAAATTGAAAATTACATGGATAAGCATTGGTCTACTAACCCTTGATCTAAGCTCGGAGGCTATGTTACAAGGTAGGAAGGTGTTAGGCACCCACCTTGCCCGGTGAAACCGGTCTTCTAGACTATGGTGGCTAACATTCATATCATATCATCCAATATGCCAATCAATTTACATGTTGAATTTAAAGTGTGTGCATGTGATAAACCCTAATTCAGTTTATTAAGCATTGCATATGGATTGAAAAATATATTCTAGTGAATGTGTGTGTATGGTGATATCCTAGATTCAAGGATTTGAAAGAATTACAAAACAAACATGTTTTTCATATTTTTGATGTGAGTTTAAGATCTAAACT
The DNA here is from genome assembly GCA_033629205.1 of Lithocarpus polystachyus. Lineage (NCBI taxonomy): Eukaryota > Viridiplantae > Streptophyta > Magnoliopsida > Fagales > Fagaceae > Lithocarpus > Lithocarpus polystachyus. The sequence continues at coordinate 59,683,967 of CM066165.1, forward strand.
AGTGTTTATGCATGAACATGTAAAGAACAACCAAGAGCATGTGAAGAACACATAAGAATATTTAAGAACATTCAAACATATTCAAGAGAATTTAAATAGTTACTATCATGCTTTAATCCTAAATTCTCATCATGGCAACACAAAAAACAAATTAGGGAAAGAAATTATACCTTCATGCAAGATCCATATGGTGGAAGAGAAGACTCTTGGTAGAGGTCCTAAGGGTGGAGGGAAAGAAGAGTTAGGAGAGGAAGAGTGAGTCTCACTCAATACCTTGAGTCTCAGGAAGACCAAGATATGACAAGACTACTCAACTTCACTAGAACTCAATAGAGGAGAAGAGAGGGGGTTTTTTGTGTGTCTTGGAATGAAGGAGAGGGGGGTTTATATAGTAGTGGTGGAGGAAATATGAATGGAAGGCCATTTAATGAGGGTTGACAAAGAATCATGAACCTAGACCTCATTTTAGCCTTTGGGGAAATCTTGTGCATTAAATGGAAAGATTGGTAGGAGTGGGGAGCAAGCCAAAATTCGGTTTTCCGTAGCTGCTGTAACAGTCTGTAGAGCCAACTTCGAAAAATCATATCTGACTCAATTCTGATCGGAATTGGCTCGTTCTTGTGCTCAAATTGAAGCCCCGGATGTCTAGTTTCTGGTTAAATTAACCTCATTCAGAGATTCAAAATATTCTGAGAGATATTGATGAAATGGTGAGCAAATGTCATTTGTTAGAAAATGGTTTCAGCACAATTAACATTAATAGGTCCCAAATTAGCTCCCAATTAACATTAAATGGCTCCAATCACTCTCATTTCAGACTTAATTGGTCCCAAATTTACTCTAATTAAAAGATAATTGCACAAATTACTCATTGAATAATTAATGCTTAACTATCTAATTAATTAGGTGTGTGCAACCTTACCATAAAATGTAGTCCTAACCAATCAAATTATGACACATCATTGATCTCAAATTGATTATACTTATAACCAATCAAAATCAATTGCTCATAATCACATATAGTCGGACTCAACATGTGATGGTGCATCTCGGCCATTAAAACTTGATTTGATGATAACTTTCAATCTAATGGTCTGATTAGGGCTTATGACCAGTCAATTTGATCGTTACAACATCAAGATCATTTTGGTGAAATGAGATTAAGGATCTAGTGACCAAAATCAAGATGCATATTTCCAAGGTGAAATTACCATTTTACCCTCCTGTGAGGTTAAATGCGGGTTGCAAAATGGGGTGTCAACATTAGCCTAGTGTTTAGCATAGCATAAAGACTTCCTATCGATTCGATATAAGGAACCGTCTTAATATGCTTCTTCCTTTTATATGTCTTAGGACCATAGTCCTTTATAAAGGAACTTCAAACTTAATTGGAAAAAATCCTTTCTTGAAGTATTACATTCTATACTTAGCTAGAATCTAATCTATTTAAGAAGTTTGAGATAGACCCAGTATCCTAATTTCTAAATTTTTAACAAAGTTTAATTCTTAGGATGTGACTAGTCTTTCTCAAGTACTTTATATCAAACTGGATTAGACAACAAAAACTCTATTTATGATAATAACTCTACATCATTTTAAATGATTAGAATGTCATCAACATACATTAAGAAATTTATTATTCTATATAGCTTTACACACACAAGGCCTTTTAATACTTGATCAAAATCAAACAATTTGATTGCTTGATCAAAGATGATATTTTATGATTCAGATGCTTGCTTTAATCCTTAAATGAAATTTAAGTATCTTGCATACTAAACACTACTGTTTCTTTGCTATGTTCAAGCCTAGTTACATCATATAAATGTCTTCCTTAAGATTGCTACTAAAAGAAGCTTTCTTGATATTCATTGCCATATGTCATCCAAATGAAATATAATGGATAAGAGACTCTAGATAGAGTCAAACTTGACTATTAGTGAAAAAAAATTTTCATAGTCGAATCATTTCTTTCGGAATAAATCTTTTCACCACTAGTCTTGACTTTGAAGGTTTACACCCTCTTATCTATCAATCTCAATTCCTTGTTGACCTATTTGAGAACAATAGGCTTAATGCCATTAGGCACCTATACAAGTTCTAGACTTTAAATAGAATCTAATCTTATTTACATAACTTTGATCCAGTAATCCATATTCATATCCTTTAATGCCTTTACATAGGACCAAGGATCAAATTCATATTCTTGTGGAATGACTTCAAAAGTTTATTCCGAAGGTATGAATTTATTTGATAATTGATAATCCTCCCACTACAATATTGTACCGGTGTACTAGCTATATATATATATATATAATAATGTCTTGTGGTGTATCTAATACAACCATCTCATTTCTAAATGTATTTTATAGTTGTCTTTCAACAAATTCTAACATTTTTCTTGTAGAACAATTCTACGTTTAGCTTTAAGATTATTCACATAGTCATCGTCAAGAACTTTGTAATTGTACTTTACAAACATCTTGTCTTCTTATGACTACCAAAACAATCTTTTGCAACCCCTTTTGGATACCCATCATAAACACACATTTTTTTTATCTTTTGATTTCAATTTGTTAGACTTCCTTTCTAGCACAAGTGCTGGACATCTCCAAAAGTGGAAGTATCATATACTAGGTTTTCACCCAATTCACAATTTGACAAATGTCCTAGGAACAAACTTTTGAAATCAATTTTAGAAAATGTATAGTAATGATTATATTATATCTCCAAAAGAAATAAGTAAATGGAAATACTAATCATGTACGTTACTATTTCTAAAAGAGTCTTATTCCTCTTTCATGTATGCATTGACTTAAAGAAGTCATTGATACTATATTCCTTTACAATAAAGGAACCCTAGATCATATTATCCTCTAAATAGAATTCATAGAATGGGAATATAATAAAATAATGGTTCTAAAAGCCCATCTTTCACCAATCTTAAATACCATTTAGATTAATAAGATCTAGACGTAAGTGCCAAAACATACAATACCAAAGGATGGAAACTTTCTCTTTAAAAAGTAAAACATGTAAATTTTCATCTAGAAGACAATCATGGACAATGCTTAGCTTTACCAAAACAAAAACATTTTCCTTTTGGTTATACTTTTGAGTCTAATTTCCTTTTGGCAACTACTAGGAAAACCAGCTTGTCCAACTGTTTGGTATTATAATTTCTCTTCTCACCGCCCTTACCTTTTGGTCTAGGCAAAGAATTTGAATTAAATCATATTGATCCTAGTTTTAGCTTTTAGGATGTCTTCCATTGCGCAGAGCTCACTCACCAATTCAGATAACATAAAAAGAATTTATTTTCAAAACATTCTGAATTGATCAAATGATTCTAACAAGGACTTGTAGATCATATCCAAATGAGATTAATATTTAATCTCTACATTCAAGAATTCCATTTCATTTTAAAATTAAAATATTTTCAAAAAATGATATTGAATTGGAACTCCTTAAGCCTTTCTTAGCACTCAATATGATTCATACCAAACATCTCATTTAGACTTAATATAAAGTCTAAGTCTAGTACTAACTCTTGCATGTCATGCAGTAGCATAATTGAGATAGAAGCCAATGTAACATTTTAGCATTTCAATGGAAACTATGATCATATCATAAGTTATCTTCCATTAATGCATTATGTGTAGGAAATTATGACAATGCTGAATCGAAACATATTTATGTACTTCAGCTCCTTTAAGCAACATGTCCAAAATTATATCTTAGTTAATTTGATTCAATTAAAATAGTAGCTAGAGAACAAAATTTATGAAAACTTTATTTTGAGACTATGAACATAATTACAGGGACATTATATTTTGCATCCATAACCATATAGTATGGAACCCGAAAAACATACTATACTAGGTGCAACGACAACCCAATCCATGTCTATAACTCCTTCGTAGCAAGTTTATTATAAACACATTAATTGGTTGAGAATTATTCTCATTATTAGTGCTATCATGATAACTCTTATTATACACTAATAATATGCCGTATTACCTTCAGCCTTTAAGTAATAATGGCATAGCTCCTTTGGAAGGTTAACATTACAGTTAGTCTAGTGTACACCATTATCTAGAATCATGTGTAGCCACATTTCATCTCCCTTTATAATGTTTAAACTTGTACTACCATGAAACAAAACACCCTCCTTTGGGATCGCGAGGCATATACGCCAAGATGAGGTGTTTGTCCATACTACTTTAAATAGGTACGTTCAATCTTGTAGTACTATGAAGTAAACAGCCTCCTTTGGGATCATGAGGCATATACGCCAAGACGAGGTGCTTAGCCACACTACTATGAATTGATAATGGAGACCATGAGATCCAACCCTTATATCTCTCTCCCACTAGAAATTTAAAAACAAGTGGATTGTCATGAAATGATTGCGATCTCATCACAATTTTAACCCTACACATCAAATGTGTTTAATTGTTTAAATTCAATGTGATGTAACTAAGTCACGTCACAATAGCGTAACAAACATTCGCGCAATCACAAGGTATCTATTCACATTACAATAAGCTTAACAAAAACGGTTATTTCAGCACTTCCACTCGTTGTTTGGGCTTATCTTAAATAATTGGGATCCCATCACAGCTAATAACCTAGCACTTGTTGAAGACTCTAATCTTATTAGAATCACTAAATAAAATGGAAGTCTTAAACTATTTAGGATTCCTTAAACACTACTGAATCAAAAATTAGTTATATAGAACTCTATCCTTAACTTATTAGATTAAGAATTCTAATCTCATTAGAAACTATATAACTTTAATTAGAATTTTAATCTCATTAAAAACCTTGAATTAAAATAAATTAAGGACTTTTAATCATAAAACAATTTAGGACTAAGAGTTCTATTTAACTAATATCTTTGATCTCATTAGGTCTTTTAGTTAGATAATGATTAATAAATGCCCACAACTTTTAAGGACTATAAAATTAATCGCATAGCCTTATGACATCTCCATTATTCTTCCATCAAAAACACCTTTTGATTTTATCAACAAAGATTTACATTTTTGCTAGAATCTCACGACTAAGCTCTTCCTGCAAAAATGGGTTAAGACAAAATAGTGAAAACACAAAATTCAGACAAAAACTTTCGCGATTGTCTCATGACTGATTCGCGAGTAAAGCTTACTTGCAAAACAGTTTTGTGCTTCAGAGGCATTTTTCGTAGTTTACCTTCCCACGAAGTTACTCTCAAAAAACGTGTGATTTCAGTTTTTAAAAGGCAGATGTGGATAGTTTTCAACGATTTTTCTTGAACAAACAACCACCTTATGAACATAATAGATAGAATTTGATATCAAAACTGAATTCCACTGATGCTATAGCCTTAAAGATCAATTTAACATACTTAAATTCAAATTTAAACAACATCATAACATCAATATCAATTTTCATCAAATCATAGTTTCAATGACCATGCAAAAAATTAAATACATAATCTTCTAACAACATGAAACTATTATATCTAATTCCAAAACTCACAAAACATGTTATACAGATTCGAAATTGAAGACCGCTCTAATACCAATTATTGGAAAAATACATGTTTGTATCACATACAAAACATACACAACGGAAAATTAACGAATCTATTTAATTCGCAATTGATAACATGTACTATGTAAGTTTCAGAATTTAAGAATAAGAAAGCGTACCTTAGTGCAGCGAAATTCAAAAAAAAAAAAAGATTAGAAGTACTTGGAAACACTTTTAATCTTCACTTCAATTCCATTTAATGCCCAAGAATTGTAGTTTCTCAATCAGTTTCCAAGGAGAGAATAAGAGAGTGTCCAACACACGCATACAAACCATTTCATTCCTTGTATAGTCTTAATGAAAACACTTATGAAAGACTTATGAAAATCTATATGTTTTTCTCCTTATATATAACTGATTATCTAATTGGACTAGCCTTTTGTGCCATTCCAATTGGGCTCTAGTGTGTGGCTAAGAGTGGGACAAAAAGGGAACAAATAAGACTCTAGCTCTAATGGGCTTTGGGTTTTTTTGTCAACTCTTGACAAGTCCAAAGTTACCATTAATTATATTCAATACCGTAATATGAATATGATTACACTCTAGGCCTTATCAATAAATTATATCCCAATACTTTATTATACATGCAACCCCTTCATTAAAATATTCGTAGTAATACAAAGTCATGAATATAGACGGCTACTTTAAAGATTACTACATCTTAATCCTTGAGTACCCGGTTTGATCTTTTATGTTATTCATCATATATTTATGAAATTCAATTTCATAAATATATACTTTAATAACTCCTTACTAAAGTGGTTGGGCCCAACACTCTGAATAACCAAACCCATTAAACTTATCTCAAGAGAGTATTTTATATCTCCGTTAAGAGATTATGAATTCCATCTTGAGAATATATGTTCCATCAACACTAAATGCGGCTGCCCAACATACTAAGCTTTTGATCGTGACTTATAATTCTCACTCTTGATATATCAAAGCAACGAACACCTTATAATCAGGTCCATTATTCTCTCAGGATTTAGAGTTGATATAAATAGAAATCGTGAGATTTATTATTCATTTGATAGTCATTAGGAGAATAATAAATCTCACAGCGGTCCAATTGAATATGTCTTAACTCTTAAAACATATCAACATATGTAACACCCGTCTCACTTAAAATTAATTTAATTGCTTCTAGAGAGTGGATTTGATAAATTGCTTAATTTGTTTTGGAGGAGATATTATTTTATATTGTGATTTCTACAATAAAAATAAAAATAATAATAATAATAATAATAATAAAAAGAGTGGTAACGTGAATAATTATTTTGTGGTTTATTCAAAATTAATTTATAGCCTCCTAGCCTATGTAAACAACCTTATAATGAGTTTAGTGGAAAGGTAGGTCTTGGAAGCTTATTTTAGTTTTTAGTGGGCTTCTAAATTTTCAGCCCAAGTGAAAACAGCTTTAATATGGCAGAAAATTAGGGCTTCCTAGGGATAGGTAGAGAGAAAGACGCTAGACAAAAAAAAAAAAAAAAAAAAAAAAAAAAACTACAGCAAAAAGGACTGGGGACTGTGCGCTTCAGGGGGGGGCAGCCAGCAAACCTTATTTTCAGTTGGGGTAAACGTTGATTTGTGCAAGCCTTTGTTTCCGTTGGACACTTAGCAGCCAGCAAATTCTTATTGCATGTGAGGTAAACTTTAACTTGCAAGCCATTGTTTTTTTCCGCTGGACAGTTTGTGTTTAAGGGAGACTTTTGTCTCTTGCTAGTCCAAATTTTAGAGTTTTAATAATAGTTGCATAGGAGTGGAATTTCATGGAAGTTAATTGGTCATGCATTAATTTTTTTTATTCAAATTTTTCTGAATCAGATCTTCATTGCACGTGGTGTTCATCTCATCCTTATAGATTAAACTCTTGTAATCGACTTATATGTAGGGTGGCATTCTGATGGTATAACCGATTTTTTTTATATGTAGATACAATCGATTTATATGTAGGGTGGCACTCAGATGGTTTACGTGTGGTTATTTATATATATAGGTATATTAGGTGTTCTTGATGGTTCAATTTTTAGAGTTATTATATTAACCGTTGCGTAGGAATAAAGTTATCATGGAAGCATTATGTTATACATGCACTATTTAATCTTGAATTTGAACTTCATTGATATTCGTGGAGTAGCATCTCATGCAATAGAAAGATATAGGTATATCAGATGGTCTACGTGTGGTTATTTATATATATAGGTATATTAGGTGTTAGTTTAGGGTATACTTTGCATGTATTAATCTAGAATAGGTGGGGGTTTATTAGAAGGAGATGTTAAATTTTATTTTTTTGCCAATCTTCTTAGTGGCTGAGGATTTGTTTTATCAAAGGACTTTGTGATTATTCAAAATCTGCCCTCATTAAGTTATTTAATTTTTATTTAGGTTCTAGTTGACGTCGTTTTGTGCGATTAAAGTGAAGCTTGGGTTAGCAACTAGAGGTAAGTAGACTACAGCACATGACGTCTCTCAAGACGTAAATATATATATATACATACATATATATATACATTTGTGGTAAAAATATATTTATATATATATACATAATTGCAAAAGTGAAGTTCAAAAACTTATACCATTGTTAGTGCTTTATACATACTCAAATTTTATTATTTATTGTATATTATTATGAATCTATATATGTCAAGAATGTTTCAAACGGTCAACTAGACAGTCTGCAACCTTTTCCAACACAGGGTTAAGTGTTGGTCTTCGGCCGAAGTAGTGTTAGTGTGGTGTGGTGCAGTGTTATTGTTGCTCTTTGGAGCTAGTGTTGCCTCTTTGAGGTTAGTGTTATTGTTCCCATGGGAATCACCCACCGAGTGTTTAGCAGCTTTCGTCTGTGTTTGACTAATATTTTCCATATTGAACCACTGTTTTGTTGCTACTGATCTGTGTAAGTGGAAAATTGTTTATTTTTCATAATAAATTGTTTCCACCTATTTGGTGCATATTGGCATATTAACGTGGTTATTATTTTATTAATGATTACAGCATTATAGTGAAATGTTTTATTTTAACAGTTTTATAGAATATATTATATTACTGTTTAAACTATCTGTAAATGTATCGTGAAGACTATATTTTATCAATGATACTAATGTTTTGTTTTGGAAGACATCCTCATGTTATGTAGTCTCTTATTGAGCCACTAGCTCACCCTTTTTTTTTCACCCTTTCAGATTAGAGATATGGAGTGTCTTTTGGTGGTAGATCAGTGAAGCCTTAGATTGATGACTTCGTTTGGAGCTTTATTAGTTGGTGAATTGTTTTGATAAAATTTCTTCAGGACAATGAGTTTAACATTGTGGAACTATTTTGAGATTGTATTTATAGACTTTATTGTGGAGGATTTTGTGTTTTACGAATTTATAAGGAATTATGATGATGGATAGATGTTTATTGAGGATAATTATTACGCTCTGTTCCATTATATTATTGTTGATTATTTCTAAGACAGGTTATGCATCCAAATCCTTGGTATGGGTTTGGGGTGTTACAACATATCAACTAGAAGTCTCCACTTTCATGATTAAGATAAATCATCTTAGTTGATATGTTATAGTCTTCACAGATGAAATGCCCAATTTCTTCATTGACTACGAACTAAAATTCTGAGTTTACAAAAAACTTGTGATTTATATCTTCTGTGACTAAATCACATACTATGCATCTCATAGACTAAGATAATGTCTCATTAGTTCTTTTATAGATTGTCTCATATAATTGAACAATTTAATTATTTTTGACATGCCAATAAATTGGATTTTAGGGCATAAACCCTAACATTATCTTCCCTCTTGGATCAAAAGTTTCATCTCTAATCACTTTTAGGACTAAGTCCCCTTCTTTAATGTTTCTAGATTTCACTTTTTTGTTGAATGCTCTAGCAATCCTCTTCTGGTACCCTTGTGCATGATATTATGCCCTAGCTCTTTTCTTATCTATCAAAGCCAACTGCTCATAACTTTCCTTCATCCAGTCTTCCTCTAGGACCTTGGTTTCCACTAGCACTCTCAAAGATTGTATCTCTACCTCAATGGGAAGGACAACCTCGCATCCATAAACCAAAGAGTAAGGGCTTGCCCCTATTGATGTTCAAATAGAAGTTCTATAAGGCAAATGGGAGCTTTTCGGCCCAATCTTTGTATGTGACTGCCGTCTTGGCGAAGATATTCTTGATGTTCTTATTGGCTTCTTCTACGACTCCATTAGTCTGTGGTCAGTATGGTGAAGACATGTAATGCTCAATGTTGTACAATTCCATGATCTTTTGGAATTTTCTCTTAAAGTAGGAGCCATTATCTGAGATGATCTCTTGTGGAACCCCATACCGGCAAATGATGTTGTTTTCTATGAACCGAGTCACATGCTTAGCTTTCAATATAGAGTAGGAGGCTGCTTCCACCTACTTGGTGAAATAGTCAATTGGCACTAGGATGTACTCGTGTCTATTTGAAGCTTTTGGGGCTATTCTTCCAATCACATCTATGCCCCAAACCAAGAAAGGCCAAAGAGAGGTCATGTTGTGTAGCTCGCTAGATGGCACGTGGTTCAAATTCGCATGTGTTTGGCAGTCAGGGAAACTCTTCACAAAGTCCACACAATTAGTCACCAATGTATTCCAATAGTAAGGACCACAAATCCCTTGATGAATTTCTTCCATAACCCTTTCGGCTTCCTCTTTCTTCGAACAATAGAGATGTATGCCATCATAAGACCTCCTATAAAGCTGTCCTCCACATAGGATGTACTGCATAGCCACCATCCTTATCAAACAACGTTCTCTCTTGTTTCACCATCAGGATATCCTCTCTTTTCCAAGAATTTCTTGATGTCATAATACCAAGGAACCCCTTCTTCTTCCATGGCTAAGACTGAAGACTCGACTTTCCCTTCGTGTACTAGTTCATAGCTCTAACCAATCTTTAAGGGTCGCATCCATACTTCTTCGGGTATTTCAACCATGGAAGCTAAGGTAGCCAAGGCATCTACAAACTGATTCTGAGCCCTAGGAATGATAGTGTACTCAATCCTATCAAAGGTTTTGGTTAAGTCCTCCAAGTATTGTTATTGAGGCTTTAAATGTTCTTCTTTTACTTTCCATAATTTTTGTGCTTAAGTTACAACTAAGGTCGAATCTCCATATACCTCTGCTTTTATTGCGCCAATTCTTGTAAAGGTTCCATTCATATTCTGCCATGTTATTAGTAGCCTCAAAGTTCGATTTGACAGCCAAAGGCACGTGAGATCCATCGGGGGTGATCAAAAGTACTCTTATCCCATTCCCATATTGGTTCACGGCTCCATCAAAGTACACCTTCCATGCCCCTAATTCAATATCTGAAATATCTTCATCTGGGAAATCTTCCTTTCCATCATCTCCTTCTATGGGGTTTTCAACACAAAAGTTTGACACGACGCTCCCTTTGATCATTTTTCTTGACATATACTTCAAATCAAATTCTACCAATAGGATCAACCATCTTAACAATCTCCCACTCAAGGAGGGTTTCTCAAATAAGTATTTCAATGGGTCCATTCTGGCTACTATCCATATATGGAATCGTAGAATGATGTGTCTTAACTTTTGTACGGTCCACATGAGTGCAAAACATGACTAGTCTATAGGGGTGTATCAAGTCTCATAATCAAGGAATATTTTGCTCAAATACTACATTGCTCTCTCATTCTTAACATCATTTTCTTGTGTAAGCATGCTCCTAACCATATCCCTTATGATAGAGAGGTATAGTAGTAATAGCTTCTCGTGCTGTAGAGGCACTAGGATGGGTGGATCAGGAAGGTATTCCTTGATAAGCTCAAAGGCTTTCTGACATCCATCGTTCCATGCCTGGGGTTCATTCTTCCTTAGGATTTTGCAGATGGGCTCGCAAGTGGAGGTGAGTTTGGCAATGAACCGGTTGATGCATTGTAGTCAACCTAGGAATCCCTTTATTTCTTTCTCACTCTTGGGTGGAGGCATCTCCAATATGGCTTTGATCTTGGATGGGTCAACTTATATCCCTCTATTACTTACTAAAAAGCTTAACAGTTCCCCAGTTGTTACTCCAAATGTACACCTTTAGGGGTTCAACCTTTACCTATACTCCTTGATCCTTTCGAAGAGGGAAATCATCCTTAGAGTAAGCTTTATTCAAGTCCCTGAAATCTACACACATCCTTACTTTTCCATCCTTCTTTGGTACAGGCACAATGTTGCTATCAATTTAGCTTGGTGTACGGGTTTAATGAACCCTACCTTTAATCGCTTAGTGACCTATTCTTTCATCTTCAAAATCCATTTAGTTCTCATATGCCTTAACTTTTGCTTAACAAGTACCACGTGAGCATGAGTATCAATGTAATGTTGAGCTATCTCAGGATAGATGCCGAGCATATCTTCATAGGACCATACAAACACTTCTTGAAATTTTGTGATAAGTTCTTTGAGATCTTTCTTTTCTTTTTTCCTTTAGGGTTGAGCCAATTTTAATTAAGCATGGATTCTTAACATTGCCCAAATTAAGAGTTTCAAAAGTTGGTTTCGTAGGTTCAATTTTCTTTTCCAATTTTTTATTAATTTCATTTTCAAATTCAGTAGAATCATTTAAGTGCAGAATTTCAATATTATGGGACACATCAAAATAAGCCAAACCAGAATTCATCTTATTGAAAATGTTGATAAGAACATTGGAACATGCATTACAAAATTTCTTTCCCTCGTTCTTAAACACGTCTCCTTCCATCTTTAGCATAGTCTCCATTGCTTTAGCATCCATGTAGTCCACCCAGTCAACTTCCTCTTGAACTTCCTTGATCATCACAATGGGTTTCTCCTTGAAAGTAAGCTTCTCATTGAAGAATATAGCCCAACCTAGATACACCTTTCCATCCTTACCTACCCAAAGTTTTGGTAAGCCATAAAAAGGAAAGTCTCCTCTTTCTTCACAAAGTTTCCATTAAGGGTACCAAGATTCCTTTTGATTCCGTCACAGCTATGAGCACAACAGATGGAGTTGCCACATAGTTATATGGTCTAGGAACCATGAATATAGCGTCCTTTCGAGGAAGAACCTTTGATCTTACTATGAGGAATTGGGTTTGGAGTTTAGGTACGTTCTGCTAGAAAAATCATGTTTGTATCGCATACAAAACATACGCAGCAGAAAATTAACGGATCTACTTCATTCGTAATGGATGACATGCACTATGTAAGTTTTAGAATATAGAATCAAGAGAGAGTACCTTGGTATGGTGAATTTCAAAACTGAAGATGAAAAGCACTTCGGAAAACTTTTAATCTTCACTCCAATTCCACTTGATGCCCACGATGTGTGGTCTCTCAATCAATTATGTGTGTATGTTCTAGAGAGCATGTGAAGGAGTCTCTCTCTACATTTTTCAACATACAAACCATTTCATATAGAAAATTCTGTATGTTTCTCTCTACATAACTGATTATCTAATTAGGCTAGCCTTTTGGGCCTTTCCAATTAGGCTTTAGTGTGTGGCTTGGAATGGGACCAAAAGGGAACAAATAAGACTCTAACTCCAATAGGCCTTGGGCTTTTTTGTCAACTCTTGACAAGTCCAAAGTTACCATTAATTATATTTAATACCACTATATAAATATAATTGCACTCTAGGCCTTATCAATAAATTATTTCCCAAGACTTTATTGCACATGTAACCCCTCCATAAAATATTCATAGTAATACAAAGTCATGAATGTAGACTGCTACTTTGTGAATTACTACATCTTAATCCTTGAGTACTCGGTTTAATCCTTTTAAAGTTATTCATCATATATTTATGAAATCTAATTTCATAAATATATACTTTAGTCTTACTAAAATGGTTAGGCCTAAATCTCTGAATAACTAAACCTATTAAACTTATCTCAAGGGAATATTTTATATCTCCATTAAGAGTCTATGAATTCCATCTTGAGAATATATGTTCCATCAACACTAAATGTAGCTGCCCAACATACTGAGATTTTGACTGATACTTTAGATCTCACTCCTGATATATCAAAGCAACCTACACTTCATGATCAGGTTCATTATTCTCTCAGGATTAAGAGTTCATGTAAATATAAGTCGTGAGATTTATCATTCAATTGACAGTCATTAGGAGAATAATAAATCTCACAGCGGTCCAGTTCAATATGTCTTAACTCTTAAACATATCAACACATCAACTTGAAGTCTCCACTTCCATGATCAAGACAAATCATCTTAGTTGATATGTTATAGTCTTCGTAGATAAAATGTCTAAATATTCATGTTTCCATCATTTTAGATAAGAATAAAGTAACTTTATTAATCACAACATTAAGTCATACATCATTTAATACATAATGTCATACATAATATCATACATGGCATATTACAATAGGATTTAAGGGCACTAATCCTAACACGTTCTTGGGAAGGTGTTAGGCACCCAAGATCACCCTAAGGTTGGTCTCCCATCATTGTGTCTTATACCTTAACCTTATTAAAAGCACTTTCAACACTTGCATCTATACTCACACACAAACTAATATACATCTATGCATACAACATGGTATCTTCCATCCCAAAAAAAACATACTTATCTATCAACCCAAACAAAAAAGGAGCCAAACATATTAAAGAAACCCTAGCATTCATCTAACATATGAAAACCCTGTCAAACATCTAAAACAAGGCAACAACTTACACATGGTAGCAAGGCATATCATCATAGCAAGGAAAACATATTACAAACCCTGATCATACATCTAAGCATATTCCATCATATCATCAAAGTAAAAGCCTAACACAAATGCATGGACATTGCTAATGCATGACTTACCCTTTACTTACCTGTCAATAGCACAACACATATGGCATCAATGCATGAACATGTGAATGAATGGCATTAAAGTTAAGAAACCCTAATCTTGACATGGGATAAAAAACAAACATGTTAAAAGGTGAACAAGCAATTATGGGACTTAAAAATTTATGAAAAAGAGGCTACACAGAACAAACGTGTGAATGCAGAAACAAAATAAACAAAAATTAGGGTTTTTGGGTAACGGCATCACGCACCCTAGAACAAGTCTACGTATGCATGAGTTCAGCCCGCGTACGCAGGCTAGATCATGCGTACGTAGATCCTTATCCTAGAAAACTTAATTTACACAAAAACAGAGCAGAAGCCAAACAAAAAAAAATGTAAAATATAACAACCTAACATGCTTAAAGACATAAAGAAAACCTAAAACTAACCTAAAAAAACATGTGTAAACATAAACTAAACAACATAAATAGATTAAAATAAAGATTAAAGGCAGAAAAAGAAAAGGCAATGTTTAAAAGGATAACTTAAAGCAAAAGCTCCTAGGCTTGATTTTTGATCGTTCCTCTCAGTCAAATCTATCACAATTCAATAATATAGTGATTAGCAATTTAAAATCAAAGGATTAAGGCTAGAAAGTCCCAATCAAATAAAAATGACTAGAGGATGTTTTATGATAAACTCCATTTTGATTCACTGTTTTCTAGTGAATCTTATGTTTTTCCTATGGAATTTTTGTGTGTTTCGAAAATGTACCATGTAAAGATTTTTATAGTTGAAAAAATAGGGTTTGAAACGGCTCCTAGATGATACAGGATTCGTTCCATACCTCAACCATTATTGCAGAAAACTTTTCTTTCTTATGCTTTTAAAACCTTAGCTACGTACACAAGAATGTGCCTACATATGCATGCTTTAGCTTGCGTATGCAGGCATGTTCTCTTTAATCTTTTCGTTCTTTACTTTTTCACTTGTAGCTTGTAGCCTTGCAAACTGTTCTATCTTGATCTTCCAAACTATCATCTTGTAAACTGTCACCTTGCAAACTTTCATCTTGCAAACTGTCTTCCTGCATCTAACCTATAGCTTGTGCTTCTTTTTGTAGCGATGAGTTGTCTAGTACGGCCTCATAACTCCAAGATCCAACCTAGTTCTGAGGGATTTTCACCAAGTGAGGGCACATCTTATGGAATTGACTTTAGATGAGGTAAATTTTTAGAGTTTTAGTTGTTCATGCTTCCACCTCCTAAGGTGAACACAAAACCTGAAGTGGACTTTATGAAATCAAGATCTGATTGAAAATCTGAATCTGTATAACCAATGGGAATCAAATCCTCACAACAGTAAACAAGCATATAATCTCTCGTTCTCCGTAGATACTTGAGAATATGCTTTGCAGCTTATCAATGTTTTGGTCTTGGATATGATTAATATCGACTGACCATGCCAATTGAATAGCAAATATCTAGTCTAGTACAAAGCATGGCATACATGAGACTTCCCACTGCAGAGGCATAAGGAACTTGTCTCATCATAGTTTCTTCCTCTTGAGTCTTAGGCCTTTGGTCATCAGACAAAGGAACTCCATGTCTGAAAGGAAGTAAATCTAGAACCCTTTCTCAGCTATCCGACAGCTTTTTATTTTAGCTTATTTGGAGGACAAAGGGAGTCATTTCTCATGATGTTGCCCCAAGAAACTTATCTTTGAATTGGTCACTGGCCCAAGCAATAATAGGAGCAATCAATGCATACTGCCTCATAGCGTGTTTAAGGAGATTTCGTTCAGAATGTCTACATTCATTACCAGCATTTGGTATGGTCTATGAAGTCAAGGCCATTTCAGCCAGTCTGTAGGCTTAGAGCCCTACAAAACCCTAAACTGGGGCAGTTTATTTTGCGTGGTTCCCTCCATCTTGTCCAATATACAAGAATGGGTCCGTCCTGCTGAGGATGTGTCCCTCATGTTAAGAATTGCATGAAACCCTAACCTGGGGCAGTTTATTTCACGCAGTCTCTCCATTCTCTCTCCACCCAGCGGGACGATCATTGTCAAGACTTACGGATAAAATCGTAAAGCTACGGTACACCAACAGCCCTTTCAAAGGCATTTTTCTAGAGGTATGCATTAAAGTCCTACCTAGAGGCATTCTTTTTCACACACGTCTTCAGCCCTCTCAAAGGCGATTTTTCTATTGGGATACATTAGCCCTCTCAAAAGTGATTTCCTAGAGTTATGCATGTAAGCCCTACCAAAAGGCATTGCTTCTCACATATGTCTGCAGCCCTCTCAAAGGCAATTTCCTAGAGTTATGCATGTAAGCCCTACCAAAAGCCATTGCTTTTCACATATGTCTACAGCCCTCTCAAAGGCGATTTATCTAGAGTTATACATATAAGTCCTAACCAGAGGCATTGTCTTTCATATACCTCAGTAGCCCTCTCAAAGGCGATTTCTTAGAGCTATGCATGTAAGTCCTAATTAGAGGCATTGTTTTTCACATATATCAGCAGCCCTCTCAAAGGAACTTTTCCTAAAGTCATACATCAGCCCTCTCAAATGCACTTTTCCTAAAGTCATACATCAACCCTTTCAAAGGAAATTTCCAGAATCAACATGTAAGTCCTAACAAGAGGCATTGTTTGGTACATACATCATGAAGCAAAGAGATAATATCATACATCAAGGCCTATGTGGGGAAATATAATACACACATGTCCAGGCCTATCAAGAGGCAATGCATAATATACATACATAGCTGGCCCACCATAGGGCAATGTCTACAAAATATATGGAAGGTACATACATGCCCACACAAGGGCTATATCATGCTACAATAGGAAGCTAAACCTACTAGGAATCAGCATCTCTAAAGGAGTCACTAATAAACTGGTCAGCATCATCATCTCTAAAAGTGCCTCTCAAAGGTACTTTTCCTAAAGTTATACATCGACCCTCTCAAAGGTACTTTTCCTAAAGTCATACATCAACCCTCTTAAAGGAAGTTTCCAGAATCATACATGTAAGTCCTAACAAGGGGCATTGTTTGGTACATACATCATGAAGCAAAAAGATAATATCACACATCAAGGCCCACTATAGGGTAATATAATACACATATGTCTAGGCCTAAAAAGAGGCAATGCATAATATACATACATAGCAGGCCCACCATGGGGTAATGTCTACAAAATACATGGAAGGTACATACATGCCCACGTAGGGGCTACAACATGCTACAACAGGAAGCTAACCCTACTAGGAATCATCATCTCTAAAGAAGTCATTGATAAACTGGTTGGCATCATCATTGTCGCTAGTAAAAAGGCCAGTAGAAGGACCAGCTCCACCTGGAGTGTATCTTGGATCCTAAGAAGGCCCTTGAGTTTGAGCATAAAAACCCCAACTACCTGCCGGGCTTGTAGGACCTGGCATATACCCGGGCTCGTATGGAGGAATAATAGGCCCCCGGCCTGGAATGTAAGGCGGAGGCGGAATATGGCCACGAGCCACCAGTAACTCTCCTATCAAAACCATGGTCTAGCTGTGAAGTATGGCTAGCTCACCCTGAAGCTGGGTCCTCTCTTTGTCTACCATAGTAGCACGAGCCTCTCTATCCTTTTACCAAAGCTCCCTCTCTTGAGCTAACGCTCAAGCAATCTCCTCCTGCATAAGCGCGTCCCTAGCAGTAGCAGCAGTATCAAGCTCTGTCACCCTAGCCTGCAATGTCTTAAACCGCGATCTTCACTCATCTCTAGAGGCTACCTGGGCATGAGTGATGCCTCCTAGCACTCTTATCCCACTCACATGGATGTCTCCTATAATAGGTCTTACAGAGGATGCTGCAAACCAAGTGGCATAGTCTATGCTAGTATCCACATATGAATCAAAAAAGCCGGTCATGTAAGCCGGGTTGTCCATTATAATGGACTCAAATGACAAGCTGATAAGAGGGGGATCTCTAGGTACTCCAAAAACTAGCATGACCTGATGGAAGGTACGCTCGGCCAAGAAGAACTCCCAACTCAATAGGGCCTAGAACCAGCATCGTACTCTCGACTGGCCCATGGCAACAATAAGCTCCGGTCTCCCCAGTAGTGAGCCATCATAAGGACAAACCACTATCTCTCCCTAAGTAACGCAATCCAAGGCCACAACGATAGTAACCGGCTGCACCAGGACAACTCTAGTAATAGTGCAGAGAGACCAAGCATAAGCTCAAGGATAAATGGTCACAGATAAACTTGTGAATCGTGGTTGCAAGGCTGGAAAAAACTCATAGGCCCACCATGTCAAGATCTGTTAGCACTCCTCCAGGCTCCTGAAATCCTATTGTGAAACTCACCTCATGAAGGATATGAAGAAGCCATAAGTGATGGACCCCTAGTCATAACTTCCAGCGTCGGAAACTGATCTCAAAGCCCACAGCAACTAGCAGGTCAACACTGATCGGTTGATGCCAAAAAAGCAACTTCCAAGGAAATACATGAAGAACCAACAAAGGTGGATGTTAGTCGGCGCTACACTCTAAGGGATGCTACCGTGTAGCCACTCAGTACGGATCTGTGGCGACGTGATAGGCCCAAAATACACTCTCATGCCCTTCGTTAGTGGAAAAGTGATGCCCTAGAGCCCATAGACTATCTCAAAGCTCATGTCATCAGTCGGAATCAAGTATCCACCGAATCTAACGCCTAGGATGGCCATCTAGTCAAGAGGGAGGACTGCATACTCCCTACAACTCAGGTGAAAGGTGCTTGTCCCGACATGAAACTGCCACACCAAGGCCTCCTCAATCCCGTGCCTCATGGTATACGGAGGGATCCTCAAAAAATCCTCAAAAGGTGGACCAAGCATCAGTTGTTGTCTGATCCTGGGACTAATCGGTTATTGGTCCACCTTTCTTCAGTTACTGTCTGATCTTGGGACCCATCTTGAAGTAAGGTGGACTAAGCACCCTGACCACAAATCTTGTTAGACCCCTGCATTCAGAATCAAAAGCTACCCGTTAGCACCTGCATTCAACAGGAATCTAGATGAAGAGAAATGAAGATATCATACCTGTCCCTTCCACGCCTGAGTGGAAGGATGCCCCTTTAGGCCCCGCTGAAGGTAAATGTCCTTGATACTATCATCCACTGCTCTAGTGTAAGCATCAGCCCTAACCTGACGGGGCAGGAATCTCGGCCTCAAACTGCGCCTCCGAGTGCCCAGATCTGGATGGATCTCCTCCTCCCTAGATAAATCAGCCTTTATATCAAAAAGGAGATCCTTATCTGGCATCTCTCCTCCAGAGGTCCCTCTCCTTGCAGCTGGCACGCGTCGTAAGGAAGCCCCACAGTGAATAGTGTGAGACTAAGAGGAAGCATTAATTGTCCCACCTGAACACCATCTCCTGGATCGGGTCTCCATGGGAATCCCGCTAGTGGGCTTGATGTTGTCACCCCTACAGTCAAAAAGGCTCTGCAAAACTCGAGCCACCTGCTTACCAGCAAAAACAGTCTCATCATCAGATGAATAGTCCCCATAGGACGTAGCATACACAGAGGCCTTCCCTCATTCTCCTCTGGAAATCGATCTCAGTGAAAAATTAACGAATCTACTTCATTCGCAATTGATAACATGTACTATGTAAATTTCAGAATTTAAGAACAAGAGAGCGTACTTTAGTGCGGTGAAATTCAAAACCAAAGATTAAAAGTACTTAGGAGTACTTTTAATCTTCACTCTAATTTCACTTATGCCCAAGAATTATGGTCTCTCAATCACTTTATATGTATGTATTCAAGGGAGAATAAAAGAGTGGCTTACACTCACATACACAGCATTTCCATATATCACAATGTATTATTAAATTTTATATGTTTCTCTCCTTATATATAACTGATTATCTAATTGGGCTATCTTTTTGAGCCATTCCAATTGGCCTTTAGTATGTGGCTTGGAGTGGGACCAAAAGGGACAAATAAAACACTAGCTCCAATGGGTTTTGGGCTTTTCTGTCAACTCTTGACAAGTCCAAAATTATCATTAATTGTATTTAATACCACTATATACATATAATTGCACTCTAGGATATATTAATAAATTATATCCTAAGATTTTATTATACATTCAACCCCTTCATTAAAATATTCGTAGTAATACAAAGTCATGATTGTTGACTGCCACTTTGAAGATTACTACATCTTAATCCTTGAATACCTAGTTTAATCCTTTGAGTTATTCATCATATATTTATGAAATCCAATTTTATAAAGATATACTTTAGTAACATCTTACTAAAGAAGTTAGGCCTAATATTCTAAATAACCAAACACATTGAACCTATCTCAAGGGAATATTTTATATCTTCGTTAAGAGATTATGAATTCCATTTTGAGAATATATGTTCCCTCAACATTAAATGTAGCTGCCCAATATACTGAGGTTTTGGTCATGACTTTATATCTCACTCTTGATATATTAAAGTAACCTACACTTCATGATCAGGTTCATTATTCTCTCAGGATTAAGAGTTGATGTAAATAGAAGTCATGAGATTTATTATTCATTTGACAATCGTTAGAAGAATAATAAATCTCATAGCGGTCCAGTTCAATATGTCTTAACACTTAAAACATATCAATATATCAGCTAGAAGTCTCCACTTCCATGATTAAGACAAATCATCTTAGTTGATATGTTATAGTCTTCGCAAATGAAATGCCCAATTTCATTATCGACTATGAACTAAATATCTGAGTTTACAAAGAACTTATGATTTATATCTTTTGTGACTAAATCACATAAATCACATACTATGAATCTCTTGGACTATATGATAATGTCCAAATATTCATGTTACCATTATTTTAGATAATAATAAAACAACTTTATTAATCAAAATATTATTTCATACATAGCATCATACAATAGGATTTAAAGGGCACATATCGTAACATTACCTTCTTACCACCCTTGCCTTTTGACTTAGGCTTAGAAGAGGAAGCTTCAACCATATTAGCATCAACACGAGTTGTACCAAGAATGCCTTCAGCTGCCACTAATTCATTCATTGATTCAGACAAGATATAAATCTTTTTGTTCATAATATAATTAATTCTAAATTCTTTGAATGATTCTGGCAAGAATTGGAGTATCGTATCTGCTTGAGATTCTCCATCAATGTCGGTACCTAAAACCTCTAGTGTATTCAAATAAGAGATCATTTTAAGACAATACTCTCTTACTGAAGTTCCTTAACCCATTTTGGTATTCAAGATAAGCCTCATGGTATCTTGCCAAGCTGAAGGGCCTTGCTCACCAAACATCTCATTCAAACTTAACATAATGTATGAAGCTAGTTCCACATCCTACATTTGATTCTGTAGAACATTTGAAATAGATGATAGGATATAACACTTAACCATCTCATTAGATTTATACCAACGATCATATCGCTGCTTTTCCTCAGAAGGAGCATCTAATGAAGGAAAGTTTGGACATGGTTGATTAAGCACAAATTTGTGCTCTTCAACAGTAAGAACAATGCCTAAGTTTCTTTTCCAGTCAACGTAGTTGGATCCAGTCAGTTTGTTTTGCTTAAGAATAGTAACAAGTGGGCTAATAGATGCCATGCTTAAATCTAAAAACAATAAACATGAATATAATAAGTAAACTGAACATTATTAATTTAGCATATAAACATATAGTATGGAACCTTAATAAAACCATAATATAAAATATGCAATGCACCCCAATCCCATGTTTAAAATTCCTTGGTAGCAAGTAAATTATAACACTATGATTGATTGAGAACTATTCTCATTATTATTGCCGTCATGATAACTCTTATCAAACACTGATAATATGTCGTTTTCCATTTAGCCTCTAAGTATTAATGACATAGCTCCGTAGGGAGGTTAACATTAAACTCAATCTAGTGTTGATAGTGTGGTCGATCTTAAAGTCAATACGCATATCATCCATCATTAAGAGGTTTAATCTACAATACCATGAATTAAACACCCTCTGTTAGGAGCAAGGCATATACGCTAAGGCAAGGTGCTTAATCACACTACTATAAACCGGCAATGGAGGTTACGAGGTTCAACCTTTGAATCTCTCTCCCATTAGAAATTTTAAATGAAATGCTTCTATTTGGAAAACATGTGTAATCTCATCACACACAGCTTTGCACTTTATCTATGTTTAAACACTTAGTGAAATTTCAAAAAACAATTCATTCAATCAGTCAAAGGTATTTCTCGATCAATTGAAATATTCAACAAATTCATTTCGAAGAATCTGGATGACTCGATCGACTCTTGATTCCTGTTCGATCAATCAAAAGACAAATCCGATCGATCAAAAGGAATTCTCGATCGATCGAACAATTGAAGAAATTCATCATAAAGTTTTTGGCTAACTTGATCTATTCTAGATTCCTATTCGATCGATCGAAAGGAACATTCGATTGATCGAAGGGAATTCTCGATCGGTCAAAACTTGTGAAATTGAATTTTTCAGATTTTTCTGGTAACTGTTTTTTGACGTTTCACTTGAACAAAACATAGTTTCTTGATCATATCAAAATGAGATTGAGATCAAAACTGAATTTCATTGATGCTATAGTCTTAAAGTTCAATATGGCATTCTTAAAATCAAACTTAAATAACATCATAACATCAATATCAATTTTATCAAACCATAGTTTTAAAACTAAAAATGCAGAAAATCTACTGCAGAATTTTCAAAAACATGAAACCAGTTTTCTTTGATTCTAAAACTCACTCAACATGTTATGCAAACATGAGATTGAAGACCACTCTGATACCATTTGTTGGAAAAACACATGGAAAATATAGTTTTTTAACTCATACAAAAACCCACAGCGAAATATAAACGGATCTACTTCATTCATGTAAGAGAGCTTGTGATATCTAAGTTTCAAAAACAAAGAAGGAGAAAGCGTACTTTGATGTAGTGAAATTCAAAACAAATGAAGATTGGACTTGAGATGCCTTTCAATCTTCACACCAATTCCATAATGTACCCAAGATGTGATCTTTCAAGAGAATAACCAAGTGTCTCCTTTTTTTTGAAGAATTCTAATTCTTTCTTCTTTTTAATCACACATATACTTTTGCACTTAGGCTATTACATTTATTTAATAACTCTTATTAAATAAATAACTGATTATCTAATTGAGTTAGCCTTTTAGTGTTGGAAAAATACATGTTCGTACCGCATACAAAACATACGTAGTGAAAAATTAACGGATCTGCTTCATTCGCAATTGATAACATGTACTATGTAAATGTCAGAATTCAAGAACAAGAGAGTGTACCTTGGTGTGGTGAATTTAAAAAAAAAAAATCAGAAGTTCTTGAGAACACTTTTAATCTTTACTCCAATTTCACTTGTGCCCAAGAAGTGTGGTCTCTCAATCAGTTTCTATGAATTTGTTCAAGAGAGAATAAGAGAGTGTCCAACACTTACATACAAACCATTTCAGGTCCTTACCAAAAATTTGTATGTTTCTCTCGTTATAACTGATTATCTAATTGGGCTACCCTTTTGAGCCTTTCCAATTGGGCTTTAGTTAGTGGCTTGGAGTGAAACCAAAAAGGAACAAATAAGACTATAGCTCCAATGGGCCTTGGGCTTTTCTGTCAACTCTTGACAAGTCCAAAGTCACCATTAATTATATTTAATACCACTATATAAATATAATTGCACTCTAGGCCTTATTAATAAATTATATCCCAAGAATTTATTGTACATGTAACCCCTTCATAAAATATTCGTAGTAATACAAAGTCATTAATGTAGACTGCCACTTTGTGAATTACTACATCTTAATCCTTGAGTACCCAGTTTAATCCTTTTAAGTTATTCGTCATATATTTACGAAATCCAATTTTATACATATATACTTTAGTAATTTCTTACTAAAGTGGTTAAGCCTAACTCTTTGAATAATCGAATCCATTAAACTTATCTCAAGGGAATATTTCATATCTCCGTTAAGAGACTATGAATTTCATCTTGAGAATATATGTTCCATCAACACTAAATGTTGCTGCCCAACATACTGAGGTTTTGATCGTGTCTTTAGATCTCACTCCTGATATATCAAAACAACCTACACTTCATGATCAGGTCTATTATCCTCTCAATAATAAGATTTCATATAAAACTAAGTCGTGAGATTTATTATTCATTTGACAGTCGTTAGGAGAATAATAAATCTCACAGCAATTCAGTTCAATATGTCTTAACTCTTAAAACATATCAACATATCAACTAAAAGTCTTCACTTCCATGATCAAGACAAATCATCTTAGTTGATATATTTTAGTCTTCGCAGATAAAATGCCCAATTTCATCACTGACTACAAACTAAAATTCTGAGTTTACAAAGAACTTGTGGCTTATATCTTCTATGACTAAATCACAAAATCACATACTATGCATCTCATAGACTATACAATAATGTCCAAATATTCATATTACCATTATTTTAGATAATAATAAAACAACTTTATTAATTACAATATTAAGTCACACATAATGTCATATATAATGTTATACATAATATCATCCATGGCATCATACAATAGGATTTAAGGATGCCAATCCTAACATTTAGGCCAGCCCAACTGGGCTTTAGTGTGTGGCTTGGAATGGGACCAACAGGAATAAATAAAGCTCTAGCTCCAATGGGATTTGGACTTATTTGTCTACTCTTGACAAGCCCAAAGTTATCATTAATTATATGTAATACCACTATATAAATATAATTGTACTCTAGGCCTTATTAATAAATTATATCCCAAAACTTTATAAACATTTAACCCCTTCATGAAAATATTCGTAGTAATACAAAATCATAATGTGTAACTGTCACTTTGTAAATTACTACATCTTGATCCTTGAGTACCCAGTTTTATCTTTTAAGTTATTCATATATATATTTTATGAAAGTTAATTTCATAAAAAATAAACTTTAGTAACTCTTTACTAAAGTGGTTAGACCTAATACTCTGAATAACCAAACCTATTAAACTTATCTCAATGGAATATTTTATATCTCTATAAAGAGATTATGAATTCTATCTTAAGAATATGTGTTCCTTCAACATTACGTGTGGTTGCTCAACATACTGAGATTTTGAATGTTTGTCTAGATCTCACTCTTGATATATTAAAGTAATTCACATTTCATGACCAGGTTCACTATTCCCTCAAGATTGAGAGTTTATGTAAATGAGAAGTCGTGAGATTTATTATTCGTTTGATAGTTATTGATAGAATAATAAATTTCACAGTAGTCCAGTTCAATATGTTTTATACACTTAAAATATATTAACATATCAACTAGAAGTCTCCACTTTCATGATCAAGACAAAATCATTTTAATTGATATGTTATAGTCTTCGCAAATGAAATCCCTAATTTTATCATCGATTACAAACTAAGATTTTGAGATTATAAAGAACTTGTAATTTATATCTTCTGTGACTAAATTGCAAAAATCACATACTATGTATCTTGAGGACTATATGATATTGTCCAAACATTCATGCTATCATTATTTTAGATAATAATAAATCGAGTTTATTACATAGAACATAATGTCATACATGGCATACAATAGGATTTTAAGGCACTAATCCTAACAATTTATATCACATGCTTCTTGCTAATCTTGATAATTAGGATGAACTTTTGTTTTGTTGATATTGTTGATCTTGCCTTATTAGTTTACTCATGTAGCTTTGTGCTTGTGACAAGAATTTTATCGTCAAAGTGATTTTATTCGTTGTTTTTTAACATTGTGAGTTTAATCATATGACTTACTCTCGCTTTGAGAGTTTGATCGTCATTATGATTGTACTCATCAGTTTTTAAACTTGTGAATTTAATCAAACAATTTACTCTTGCTTTGAGAATTTGATCGTCATTATGATTGTACGTTCTCGTTGGTTTTTAACCATGCAAATTTAATCATATGAATTACTCTCGCTTTGATAATTTAATTCATTATTATGATTGTATTCGTCAGATTTTAACCTTATAAATTTAATTATATGACTTACTCTCGTTTTGAGAATTTAATCGTCATTATGATTATACTTGTTTGTTTTAACCTTATGAATTTAATCATATGACTTTATTCTCGTTTGGAGAATTTGGTCATTAATATGATTTTACTCATCGGTTTTAACCTTGTGAATTTAATCATATGACTTACTCTCGTTTTGAGAATTTAATTTGTCATTATGATTGTACTCATTTGTTTAAACCTTATGAATTTAATCATACGACATACTCTCGCTTTGAAAATTTGATCGTCATTGTGATTGTAATAGTCAATTTTTAACCTTTTGAATTTAATCATATGAGTTACTCTTGCTTTGAGAATTTGATCATTATTATGATTGTACTCATTGGTTTTTAACCTTGTGAATTTACTCATATGACATATCACGCTTTGAGAATTTGGTCGTCAATATGATTTTACTGGTTCAAATTGAACCTTATTCGATTTTACTCTTATCGAGATTTTTCTCGCATACTTGATTTTACTTTGAAAGTTCAAATAACGTATAAAATACTATGAACGTTTAGACCCCCAAATTACAAGTTACCAATTCTAGCTTTATATCAAACGATGTACGTGCGGAAAATGAACAAAAACTTGAAACAAAATTGATAAACAATCTAAGCCAAATAAAATCACATCCATAGCAGAAATTAAATGACAAAAATTAAGGGAAGAGAGATGCAAACACAAGGACAACACAACGATGTGTTATCGAAGAGGAAACCGAAGCCCTCGGCGTAAAACCTCTCCGCCGCCCTCCAAGATGTCAAATAATCCACTAAAGAATGTAGTTGGGATACAAGGACAGCAATAGACCCTCCAAACCTAATTTACCCAGCGTACCTCAGCCCTCCAAGCTTCTTGCTCCAACGAGGTTATGCCGAACATTTGTCTTCTTTAGCTTCTCGAATTCCGCTATAGCCCATAGCATCAACCAATATCAATTGGTCCCTTCCTAACTGCTTTCCAAAGCACCATAGAGCCTTCTCTTAGATATAGGAATGGTGAGAAAAGGTCTTGGGTAATGACCCTCTCATGGATCTAACAATGGAGAGGGTGAGAGTAGAGAAATTTGAAGAGTCACAAGGTAAAGATTGTGGATGAGTCAATCTTGTTTTTCTCTAGGGTGTCTCTCTCAAAATTCTCTCTAGAAGCTCTCTACATTTCGTGGGTATAAGGGGTATTTATACTGGGGTGAGAAAGGAATGTGAAGAGTCAGTTTTTCTAAAATAGAGATGGCTGGCGACTTGGCCTCGCAGCTTAACTGAGTCATGAGTTCAAGCCGCGAACTAACTGAACGACCAGACTGGAATTTTTTGTCCTGTAGTGCGATAGCTAGCACAACGGTTCAGCTTCTGGCAGCTTGCCAGTCGTGAGCTACTTGCAAGATCCAGTCGCGAGTTCTTCTCTGCACGCTTCACTCGTGTGCAACATCTGGCGGCTTGCCAGTTACGAGATACCAGTGAGATCTAGTCGCGAGTCCATGTTTTGCTGCACAGACTTGAGCATTTCTTCACATTCTCTCACACATTACCCTTACATGATTCCCACCTAAGTACAGGGTTTCTAAGTGCTAAAATACAAGCAAATTGGTACGGAATAAAGCCAACAAAATGGTTGATAAATTTCAACCTTACATACTTGTTGGACTTCAATGATAGGCTTTCTTCTTGAAAAAATTTTGTCGTTTGTATGGTAATAATACTTTTAGATTTATCTAGAGAACGAAATTTATTCATGTGGGGAAAAATGCCCCCTTATTCATTCCTACTTACAAAATAATTTGATGAAAGAAAATAGAAACATCATCTAACTAGCAATAATACCACTTGAGCTGCTTTACATTCCATGGACGAGGTAACTATTTGCCGTTGAGTGATTCGAGGTAATAAGTTCCTCTTTTAGAATACTTAACTATCATGTATGGGCCTGCATACTTTCATTGTCATTCTTTCAACTAGGGGAACAATGCTTCTTCTCCTTCTTTTTATGTTGGAGCTCGTCGATTTCTTCCATCTTTCGCTTGCTGTCTATCCCCTTTGCCATTAATGCATCCTCTCCATTCATGTACTTTTGTGCTTTGAATAGGAAGTTTATTATTGTAATTGGTGAGGTCTTGGCTAATGAAAAGATGAAGTCCTTAGTCGTCAAGCCAGCCTAGAAGGCCGTCAGTTGAACTTGGTCATCAACTTCATCTACCTCTAGGATTGCTCGACTGAAACACTTCATATAAGCCTTCAAAGTTTCATCTTCTTGTTGTTTTATCGTTAGTAGATGCGAAGTTGTCCTTTGTGTCTCTTGTTAGGATTAGTGCCCTTAAATTCTATTGTATGATGTTATGTATAATATTAAGAATGACATTATCTATGACTTAATGTTGTAATTAATAAAGTTCTTTCATTATTATCTAAAATAATGGTAACATTGTTAGGATTAGTGTCCTTAAATCCAATTGTATGATATTATGTATGACATTATATATGACTCAATATTGTGATTAATAAAGTTGTTTTATCATTATCAAAAATAATGGTAACATGAATATTCGGACATTATCATTTAGTCCATGAGATGCATAGTATGTGATTTATGTGAAAAGTCACAGAAGATATAAATCACAAGTTCTTTGTAAACTCAAAAGTTTAGTTCCTAGTCGGTGATGAAATTGGGCATTTCATCTGCGAAGACTATAACATATCAACTAAGATGATTCATCTTGATCATGGAAGTGAAGACTTCTAGTTGATGTGTTGATATGTTTTAAGAATTAAGACATTTTGAACTAGACTACTGTGAAATTTATTATTCTCCTAACGAATGTCAAATGAATAATAAATCTCACTACTTATATTTACATGAACTCTTAATCCTGAGAGGATAATGGACCTGATCATGAAGTGTAGGTTGTTTTGATATATCAGGAGTGAGATCTAAATTAACAGTCAAAACCTCAGTATGTTGAGCAATCACATTTAGTGTTGATGAAACATATATTCTCAAGATAGAATTCATAGTCTCTTAACGGAGATACAAAATATTCTCTTGAGATAAGTTTAATGGGTTTGTTATTCTAAATGTTATGCCTAACTACTTTAGTAAATAGTAACTAAAGTATATATTTATGAAATTGGATTTCATAAATATATGATGAATAACTTAAAGGATTAAACCGGGTACTCAAGGATTAAGATATAGTAATTTACAAAGTAGCAGTCTACATTCATGACTTTGTATTACTACGAATATTTTATGAAGGGATTGCATGTACAATAAAGTCTTGGGATATAATTTATTAATAAGGCCTAGAGTACAATTATGTTTATATAATGGTATTAAATATAATTAATAGTAACTATGGACTTG
Organism: Lithocarpus polystachyus; assembly: GCA_033629205.1. NCBI lineage: Eukaryota > Viridiplantae > Streptophyta > Magnoliopsida > Fagales > Fagaceae > Lithocarpus > Lithocarpus polystachyus. The sequence goes on from CM066165.1 coordinate 59,713,834, forward strand.
TCAAGAGTTGACAGAAAAGCCCAATGCCCATTGGAGCTAGTGTCTTATTTGTGTTAGGATATGTGCCCTTAAATCCTATTGTATGATGTTATGTATGATATTATGTATGACATTATGTGAGAAATGATGTATGACTTAATATTGTGTTTAATAAAGTTATTTTATTCTTATCTAAAGTAATTGAAATATGAATATTCGGACATTATCAAATAGTCCATGAGATGCATAGTATGTGATTTATGTGAAAAATCACAGAAGATATAAATCACAAGTTCTTTGTAAACTCAGAATTTTGGTTCGTAGTCGGTGATGAAATTGGGCATTTCATCTGCGAAGACTATAACATATTAACTACGATGATTTGTCTTGATTATGGAAATGGTGATTTCTAGTTAATATGTTGATATGTTTTAAGAGTTAAGACATATTGAACTGGATCGCTGTGAGATTTATTATTCTCCTAACGACTGTCAATTGAATAATAAATCTCACGACTTGTATTCACATGAACTCTTAATCCTGAGAGAATAATGGACCTGATCATGAAATGTAGGTTGCTTTGATATATCAGGAGTGAGATCTAAAGTAACGGTCAAAACCTCAATATGTTGAGCAGCCACATTTAGTGTTGATGGAACATATATTCTCAAGATGGAATTCATAGTCTCTTAACGGAGATATAAAATATTCCCTTGAGATAAGTTTAATGGGTTCAGTTACTCAGAGAGTTAGGCCTAACCACTTTAGTAAGACTAAAGTATATATTTATGAAATTGGATTTCATAAATATATGGTAAATAACACAAAAGGATTAAACCGGGTACTCAAGGATTAAGATGTAGTAATTTACAAAGTGGCAGTCTATATTCATGACTTTGTATTACTACAAATATTTTATGAAGGGGTTGCATGTATAATAAAGTCTTGGGATATAATTTATTAATGAGGCCTAGAGTGCAATTATATTTATATAATGGTATTAAATATAATTAATGGTAACTTTGGACTTGTTAAGAGTTGACAGAAAAGCCCAAGGCCCATTGGAGCTAGTATTTTATTTGTTCCCTTTTGGTCCCACTCCAAGCCACACACTAAAGCCCAATTGGGAAGGCCCAAAAGGCTAGCCCAATTAGATAATCAGTTATGTGGAGAGAAACATACATAATTTTATATAGAATAAAATGGTTTGTATGTTTAATATGTAATAATATATGAAATAAGGAAGAGAGACACTCTTTCATATTCTCTCTAGAAAACATAGAACTGATTGAGAGACCACACATCTTGGGCATCAAGTGGAATTGGAGTGAAGATTGAAAGTCATCACGAGTACTTCTTCATTCGGTTTTGAATTTCACCGCATCAAGGTACACTCTCTTGTTCTTATATTCTGAAACCTACATAGTACATGTTATCAATTGCGTATGAAGTAGATCCGTTTATTTTCCGCTGCGTATGTTTTGTATGCGATGCAAACATGATGATTCCCAACAATTTGTTCCCTTTTGGTGTCACTCCAAGCCACATACTAAAATCCAATTGGAAAAGCCCAAAAGGCTAGCCCAATTAAATAATCAATTATTAATGGAGAAACATACAGAATTTTTAATAGAGACATCTTCATGAAATGGTATGTATGTGAGTGTTGGACACTCTCTCATTCTCTCTAGAACATACACATATAACTGATTGAGAGACCACATATCTTGGGTACAAGTGGAATTGGAGTGAAGATTAAAAGTGTTCCTAAGTACTTCTGATCTTCGGTTTTGAAATTCGCTACACCAAGGTACATTTTCTTGATTCTATATTCTGAAACTTACATGGTGCATGTTATCAATTGTGAATGAAGTAGATCTGTTAATTTTTCGCTGCGTATGTTTTGTATGCGATACAAACATAATTTTATACATCAAACATGAATATTCGAAAATTATCACATAGTCAATGAGATGCATAGTACGTGATTTATGTGAAAAGTAACAGAAGATATAAATTACAAGTTCTTTGTAAAATCAGAAACTTAGTTCGTAGTCCGTGATGAAATTGGACATTTCATCTGCTAAGACTATAACATATCAACTAATATAATTTGTCTTGATCATGGAAATTGAGACTTCTAGTTGATATGTTGATATGTTTTAAGAGTAAAAATATATTGAACTAGACCTCTATAAGATTTATTATTCTCCTAACGACTATTAAATGAATAATAAATCTCACGACTTCTATTTATATGAACTCTTAATCCTGAGAGATTAATGGACCTGATCATGAAGTGTCTGTTGTTTTGGTATTTCAGAAGTGAGATCTAAAGTAGCGGTCAAAACCTCAGTATGTTGGACAGCCACATTTAGTGTTGATAGAACATATATTCTCTAAATGGAATTCATAATCTCTTAACGGAGATGTACAATATTTCCTGGAGATATAAAATATTCCCTTGAGATAAGTTCAATAGGTTCAGTTATTTAGAGAGTTAGGCCTAACCACTTTGGTAAGAAATTACTAAAGTATATATATATATATATATATATATATATGAAATTGGATTTCATAAGTATATGATGAATAAATTTAAAAGGATTAAACCAAGTACTCAAGGATTAAGATGCAGTAATTCACAAAGTAGCAGTCTATATTCATGACTTTGTATTACTACGAATATTTTATGAAGGGGTTGCATGTATTATAAAGTCTTGGGATATAATCTATTAATAAGGCCTAGAGTGCAATTATATTTATATAGTAGTATTAAATATAATTAATGGTAATTTTAGACTTGTCAAGAGTTGATAGAAAAGCCCAAGGCCCATTGGAGCTAGTGTCATATTTGTTCCCTTTTGGTCACACTCCAAGCCACTTACTAAAGCCCAATGAAAAGGCCCAAAAGGCTAACCCAATTAAATAATCAGTTATAAGGAGAGAAACATACAAAATTTAGTAAGTTACATAAAATGGTATATGTGTGAGTGTTGGACACTCTTTCATTCTCCATTGGACATTCACATATAACTGATTAAGAGACCACACTTCTTGGGCATTTGTGGAATTGGAGTGAAAATTAAAAGTGTTCCCAAGTACTTTTAATCTTTGATTTTGAAATTCACCACACCAAGATATACTCTCTTATTCTTGAATTTTGAAATTTACATAGTACATGTTATCAATTGCGAAAGAAGTAGATCCGTTAATTTTCCGCTACGTATGTTTTGTATATGATACAAACATGTATTTTTCCAACAATTGGTATCAGAGCGGTCTTCAATTTCCAATCTGTATAACATGATTTGTGGGTTTTGGAATTAGAGATAATAGTTTCATGATGTTAAAAGATTATATTTGTTTTTAATTTTCTGCATGGTTGTTGAAACTATGATTTGATAAAAACTGATATCGATATTTTGATGTTGTTTAAATTTGAATTTAAGTATGTTAAATTGATCTTTAAGGCTATAGCATCAATGGAATTCAGTTTTGATGTCAAATTCTATCTATCATGATCATATGATGGTTGTTTGTTCATGGAAAACCATTGAAAACTATTCAGAACTTCCTTTTAAAAACTAAAAACATGGGTTTTTTGCAGGTTAACTTCCCGCAAAGTTACTCGCGAAAAATACCTCTGAAGAACAAAACTTTTCGTAGGTAAGTTTTACTCGCAAAATTGTCGCGAGACAGTCATGAAAGTTTCTATTTGAATTTTTGTGTTTTCTTTTTTTTGCCTTAACACATTTTTGCGAAAAGCTCGCAACTAAACACTTCTCGTGGAATGCCACTGAAGGGAATTTTGAATTTTTTTTTTCTAACTATTTTCAAATGTATAAAGTGCAAGGCTGTGTGTAATTAGTTTACGCATATTATATAATTAAAAACTTTTTATTTAAAACATCTAGTGGGAGAGAGATACAAGGGTTGGATTTTTGGGATTAGTGCCATTAAATCCTATTGTAATATGCTATGTATGATATTATGTATGACATTATGTATTAAATGATGTATGACTTAATATTGTGTTTAATAAAGTTGCTTTATTCTTATCTAAAATAATGGTAACATGAATATTCGGACATTATCAAATGAGATGCATAGTATGTGATTTATGTGATTTAGTCACAAAAGATATAGATCATAAGTTCTTTGTAAACTCAGAATTTTGGTTCGAAGTCGGTGATGAAATTGGGCATTTCATCTGCGAAGACTATAACATATTAACTACGATGATTTGTCTTGATCATGGAAGTGGTGACTTCTAGTTAATATGTTGATATGTTTTAAGAGTTAAGACATATTGAACTGGACCGCTGTGAGATTTATTATTCTCCTAACGACTGTCAATTGAATAATAAATCTCACGACTTGTATTCACATGAACTCTTAATCCTGAGAGAATAATGGACCTGATCATGAAATGTAGGTTGCTTTGATATATCAGGAGTGAGATCTAAAGTAACGGTCAAAACCTCAGTATGTTGGGCAGCCATATTTAGTGTTGATGGAACATATATTCTCAAGATGGAATTCATAGTCTCTTAACGGAGATATAAAATATTCCCTTGAGATAAGTTTAATGGGTACAGTTATTCAGAGAATTAGGCCTAACCACTTTAGTAAGACTAAAGTATATATTTATGAAATTGGATTTCATAAATATATGGTGAATAACACAAAAGGATTAAACCGGGTACTCAAGGATTAAGATGTAGTAATTTACAAAGTGGCAGTCTTTATTCATGACTTTGTATTACTACGAATATTTTATGAAGGGGTTGCATGTATGATAGAGTCTTGGGATATAATTTATTAATGAGGCCTAGAGTGCAATTATATTTATATAGTGGTATTAAATATAATTAATGGTAACTTTGGACTTGTCAAGAGTTGGCAGAAAAGCCCAAGGCCCATTGGAGCTAGTATCTTATTTGTTCCATTTTGGTCCCACTCCAAGGCACACACTAAAGCCCAATTGGGAAGGCCCAAAAGGCTAACCCAATTAGATAATCGGTTATGTGGTGAGAAACATACAAAATTTTATATTAGAATGAAATGGTTTGTATGTTCATAAGATATGATATAAGGAAGAGAGACACTTTTTCATATTCTCTCTAGAAAACATAGAACTGATTGAGAGACCACACATCTTGGGCATTAAGTGGAATTGGAGTGAAGATCAAAGGTGTTTCCAAGTGCTTTTCTTCATTCGGTTTTGAAATTCATCATACCAAGGTACACTCTCTTGTTCTTAGATTCTGAAACTTACATAGTGCATGTTAACAATTACGAATGAAGTAGATCCGTTTATTTTCCGCTGCGTATGTTTTGTATGCGATGCAAACATATAATTTTTCCTTCATGGATCTCATGGCTTCCATTGTCGGTTCATAGTAGTGTGAAATATATACTTTGTCTTTGCTTCAAGCTTAGCATTCCATGCGGAGAGTATTTATTTCATGGTCCTATAAGGTTGAACTTCTTGGTTTATAGTGGTTTGATCAAACACCTTATCCTAGCCTCAAGCTTTGGATTCCATGCGGAAGGTGTTTTGTATCATGGTTCTACATAATAAGCCTGTTAAGGGGATGAAATGTGGCTACACATGATTCTAGACAATGGTATACACTAGACTAAATATTATAATATCCTCTATGCTGAGTTCTTACTATTATTGTTTAGAGGCCAAATGTATGATGACATATTATTGGTGTTTGATAAGAGTTATCATGATAGCACTAATAATGAGAATAGTTCTCAATCAATCATAGTATTAATGTTCACTCTATGTTAAGGGATATTGAATATGGGATTGGGTTGTCGTTGCATATATTATATTATGGTTTTATTAAGGTTATATACTATATGTTTATATGCTAAATTAATAATGTCCAGTTTACTTATTACATTCATGTTTATTATTTTCAGATTTGATCATGGCATCATTTAGCCCACTTGTTACTATTCTTAATCAAAACAAACTGACTAGATCCAACTATGTTGACTGGAAAAGAAATTTGGACATTGTTCTTACAACTGAAGAGCACAAATATGTGCTTACTCAACCATGTCTTAGCTTTCCTTCATTAGATGCTCCTCCTGAGGAAAAACAGTGATATGATCATTGGCAGAAATCTAATGAAATGGCCAAGTGCTACATCCTAGCATCCATCTCAAATGTTCTACAGCATCAAATGTAGGATGTAGAACTAGTTTCGGACATTATGCTAAGTTTGAAAGAGATGTTTGGTGAGCAAGGCCGTTCTGCAAGACAAGAGACCATGAGACAAATTTATAATACCAAAATGGCCGAAGGTAGTTCAGTTAGGGAGCATTGTCTTAAAATGATCTCTAATCTGAATACATTGGAAGTTTTAGGTGCCGACATTGATGGAGAATCCCAAATGGATATGATACTTGAGTCACTACCGGAATCATTCAAGGAATTCAGACTTAATTATAACATGAACAAAAAGATTTATTCTTTGTTTAAATTATTGAATGAGTTAGTGGTGGCGAAAGGCATCATTGGTACTTCTAGCATTGAAGCCAATATAGGTGAAGCTTCTACTTCTAGCGTTGAAGCCAATATTGGAGTAAAGATTAAAAGTGTTCCCAAGTACTTCTAATCTTAGGTTTTGAAATTCACCACACCAAGATACACTCTCTTATTCTTGAATTCTGAAATTTACATAGTACATGTTATCAATTACAAAAGAAGTAGATCTGTTAATTTTCCGTTGCGTATTTTTTGTATGCGATACAAACATGTATTTTTCCAACATCTCTAGACACCAATAAAATACCGTACTAAGGAGTTGCTTAATTGTTTGAAATTTGCGATACAAGATGATGCTAACTTGTTGAACCAAACTCGAGCAACTCCTTTGAGAGTTGTCAGGAAGTATCTATACATCACTTCCTCAAGTGTCCGCTGAAGGTTCAACAATGTCTTGAAAGACTATGTGATCTAGCGGATATGTATGCCCCTCATAAGTCTCTAATTAAGGGAGTAGAAACTTCGCTGGGAGAGGGCACTTTAGGACCTCACTAGTGAATGGAGAGTTTATTCTTTTGATCATCCCATTTAGGTTGCTAGATGACTTTCCTTTCAAGGCATTTTTTATTTCATCCATCTCTTTCCTCGTGCTCTTCAGGAGCTCGTCATTGTTTCGATTAGGTTGTTCTGTTCGCCTGGAACTGGATTGCCTTGTTTGCCTGGAATTGGACTGTTTTGTTCACCTGCAACTTTCTTCCCTATTACTAGTTCATGGGCTATGACTTTCCTCGTCATCATTGTTCTAGTTACATTGGCGATAAGGAACATTGCTATTCTCCCGAGAGAGGCGCTACCTCAACTTTTCATTTTGTTTGGTCAGTTCTTCAACACTTGCTACTAGCATTTGAATTTGCTGGATCATTTGCATTGGATAAAGTGGGGTTGATGAACTTGGATCCATTGTGTCGTTTGAATGGTAGAGCTACGAAAATCTGTAAGATTCAAATCTACGTCCCCACAGATGGCCAAACTGATGAAGCCAAAAATGGTCATCAGTTGATAACCTCGTCAGAGCTTATAACGAGACAACGTTCCCTGCAAAGATGAGAGAGAAGGATACCGGAATGGCGTTAGCCAACAGTTCTTCTAGGATTAAGTCAATAGAGTTCTCAATATCTCTTAGAGAATCAGAATGTAATTTTGTAGGTTTGAATTTGTGTACCTTTCTCTAGGTGGTTGGTGACTTATTTATAGCCGTAGTACAGGTGTTGGGAGGCTCATTATGAGTGTAACTGATGGTAACCTCTTTATAACTCTTGTGATTGTCTTTTGTAACATATGCCTAAGTTTAAATAAGGTTTAACTGGCTCATAGTCGGCCTTTCTGACTGTTGAAGCTCGTCAATTATGAAACCATTAATAACTGAGCCATAAATGTTGTATGGTCGTTCTCTCATTAACAACCTTGTGGATTGTATGCTCGTCATCGGTATAAATGAGCCTGTAGATTGAATGTTCGTTAGCTGTACGAGTCTGTAATTTTATTACTGGTCAATAATTATTGATGAGTTTGAATATTATAACTTCCAAAAAAATAAAAAAATAAAAACCCAACGAATTTGAAATTAAAACGCCTCGTGTTACCGACTTGTAGAAGTAGAAGTCTGAAACCGTTGAAACCGAGTGGAAACACCGCATATTACACGTACACAATTACACGTGGTTGGTGTCTGTTTCTCACCTAGCATCATCATTGATCAAAACATTCAAATATTAAATCCATTTGACATTGTTTAACCCTTACTTTACTACTACACACAGAATACAAAAACAAAATCAAAACAAAACAAAGGAAGAAAGAATGATCAGTCAAAAAAGCACGCGTTGGCAATGCCTATCCCCCACACGTTTAGCATCTAGAAGGGAAGGGGAAACTGAAAGAGTCCAAAAGTCACATCAACGTACGAGTTTTATTTTTATGTCATCCTCTCAGTCTCACTTTCTCTACAATCACTTTGCTACTTCTTGGAAAGTTATTACCAAATTAATTTTGGGAATGATAAATAGTTCTTTAATTTTATGTACACAAAATACGAATCTTGAAAAGTCACACATATCTACAATTGGGATTCTTTAGATTTCTTTAGATTTATTAGATTTTGGAGCATCCATTACGTGGGACATTATTGATGTTAGGTTGAAATATTTTTTCTTGTCCCTAAAATTTGATTCATGCTCCTATCAAATCCCTTGAATTAAAAAGCTTATAAATTTTACACCCTAAATTTTAAATTTTCATCTAATTTAATAGCAAATTTTATGTCGGGTATACAATGTAATAAAAATAATAGTTTAGAATGCAAAATGTGTATTTAAAAAATATATACTGTAAAATATAAACTAAAATATATTTTAAAGTGGTAAAATGTAACTCTCAAAAATGAAAATGTATCCATTTCATTCTACAGTATATTTGGCATTCAATTTATTGCAAACCAAATTAATTTATTAAGATGTACATCAACTTTCTACAGTTTATCAAGGTCGCTCACCAGAGCCGACAAGTATTATCCTGGTTAATTAGCTGAGGTTTGAAGATCTAGGACTTATTTTACATGACCAGCCCCTGTGCCCACACTTGATTGTTAAATTATCTTCTTCTTGAATGGTTTACAATATTTAAAAAAAAAATATTCATAGCGGTAGAGATTCAACCTAAATATATGTTTTCTTCTCTAAATAGGTTGAAATTACATGGCAGATTGCAGAAAGCAATTCATGCATGAACCATTGTTCTAGATTTTTGTGGTTAAAGTCAACAACTTTGATTGCCAGGGCTGAACTGAAGCATTTTGGAAAGCTTGCAGTGAAGTAATACTCCATACTAAAGAAGTGTATCGAGACTGTATAGCAAAAGATTCTTCTAGATGGATTTAGGAAGAGTATTTCGTTGAAATCATCTTTCATTGGTCAAGCAAATAGAAAATTGTCACGAATTTCAAATTTTAAAGAATTAAAAAAAAAAAAAAAAAACTTCAATTTGCTTGAATCTCACTGTCATCCAGATGACATGATGACACGTAGGGGTACTCACTAGTTAGTCTCGCTTGGATTAAGGGTTTACTTGTCACTTATTGGTGTATAAGAGATCTGGGTTCAATATCTGTTTACACCAAAAACTGATTGTTATCTTAGTTTGATGATAAAAAACTATCTTCAAGAGCGGACGCCATATGTTGAAACTCCCTCTCTCTCTCTCTTAAAAAAAAAAAAAAAAAAACTAGAACACAATCCGTTTTCAAATTTGAGAAGTTTTATGTCTGCAACATTTTCATAATACTTTCATAACAAATCTTAAATGGTAAATTATTATTGATTTTAATTTGAGCTCATTAAACTTTTTTTTTTTTTTAATCTACCTGTAACAACATGCCTTATAACTTGTTATGAAAATGTTATAAACATATTAATTCTCTTAAAATTTAGCATATGATACATCAAGTTATCAATCGTGGAATGCCTATAGGAATGTAGGTCAAGAAAATCATTTTCATAAGATGGCAAGTTGGGCCAAAGTGGGCTTTTACCCCTTTCTCACAAACTTTCCAGTAAAATGCCCCATGTCTGAAACTAATTAAAGAAATGCCCTTGTTTTGAAACTCGATTTTTGAAACATCGAGTTATAGCGAACGTGGACTTAGATTTTTTTTATTTTTTTTTCTAGAACTCGAGTTCCATGAATTTGAGTTCTATGTAAAGTACTTGAGTTCATGGAACTTGAGTTCTACTTGAATTTTTTCAAGGAACTCGAGTTCCAAAAAATTTTTTTTTTTTAATTTTCAGTTCGCTATAACTCGATTGTCCAAAAATTATGTTTTAAATTAAAACTCAATTTTTAGAAAATCAAGTTTCAAAACAGGGGCATTTTCCTTAATAGTTTTAGATAAGGAGCATTTTGCTGGATATTTTTTTTAAAAAAAAAAGGGCAAAAGCCCATTTTGGCCTGGCAAGTTGTTAAGTGGAGATTGGTAAGATATCATTAGAGTGAGCAATAATTGTAAAAAGAGAATAAGTAATTCTTAGGTACTCCCGGAGCAACAAGAGCACGGAAAATGTTGCTCTCTCCTCTCACATTCATGATATAGTCAATTTATTAAATTCATGGTGGGATCCACCATGGACGTGAGAGGAGGCAGCACCATTTTATCATACTCTAGGAATACCAAAGAATTTCCCAAAGAGAAGGGGGAAAAAAGGAGCAGCGAGTGACAGATTCCTTGAGTGGCCAAGACCAACGAACCATTCTCCAACACCTCCAAAATCCTGCCCCAAATTCCATTAATCCAACCACAATCTCACAAGATGAAGAAGGTAATAGTTGTTTTGTGTGTGTGCACGCTCGTACGTGCAAGAGAGAGATCTTGGAAGAGTTAATGGAGGTTTTAAAATCCAAGTCAAATTGCACGCTCGCACGTGGGAGAGAGTTTGGAAGAGTTAATGGAGGTTTCAAAATTCAAGTCCAATGGGGACATAAGAGATAAAATAAGGACGTGTGTTAACAAGAGGGGAGGTATGCAATCCATGCAAAGAATGACACCTTTACAAATGCATATTCATATGATTTGTCAATTATATACTTTGGTTAAGAATGAAAATCCGATACCAAAATTGCTATATTTGGGTTTTAGTCATTAGAAACTATTTTAATTAGCAACACTAATTGTTAGTGATGAACCCCTGATTCGTCAGTCGTTGTAGGTGCGTCCGAATGGAGTCGTCGTCCTTTAGATGGGGCTTCCAATGGAGAAATAATATTTGGGTTCTCAAGTGATCACCGATGTGGCGCCTGCCACAACGACTCCGATGCTAAAGTTAGTGAAAGAATCTCAGGCTAAGATGAAAGAAAAAATGAACATGTATATTGTGTGTGTACCTTTTTCCTATGCTGAGGATATTATATATATATATATATGCCTGCCATGATAGCCGTTGCAGCTATTATGGCTACTTCAATGTGTAACGCCCCATTCCTATTTATGTTGGTCTTGATTGCGCTTCCAACGGTCTATACAGTTATCTTTGTAACCGCCCAAGTTTGTCATTTGACCGCATTGAATAGTGCCATTACTTCTGTCGCTGGGATGGTTCGCTTCGTCAGTGACGGAAGCTTCGTCATCTTCCAATGTCTCGTCATTATAACGAGACCGTCCAGGAGCGTCGTGCTTGTTGGTCCCATTAACTGCCCCCGGATTCTGAGGTTGTCCTGACGACCTTAGAAGGTGAGAGGTCTGTGAGTTGTCGATGACTCTTGGGATCTTGCTCCGCATTAATTGCTTAGTGGCGGCGTCACACATGCCGCGGCCACGTGGCCTGCTTTGATTAATACTTTAATTATATGACTCTTGGGTTTCCCGCTAATTTCTGTTTTTCTGCGTTTTGGTTTTTAAGTTGCTTCTCTTTTTTCGAAAAACTGCCCATCAAACTGCTCCGAATAATTTACTCTTCTCTTTTCCTCATTTTATCCTTCTTCTACATCTGTATTTTCTGTACTTCCATTTTTTCCGATTCCTTCCCTCTTTGATCCTTTTTGCAATTTACCGGTGGTGCCGTCGAATCTCCTCTTGTCAAGGTACGTTTATTTTCTCTTGGTCCTCTTTTTCCTTTCTTTCTTCGTCGCATCAGAACTTACGATTTCTGTTTCTGTGCTGGTTTTCTGTGTTTTCAGTGTTTTATTCCCCTTTGCTTTTTCTTTGCGTTTTTATGGTTAGTGGCTCTGAGGTCAGGGTAGAGTGCCCCTCAATCTCTTTTTTCTTTGCACGTTTAGGGGCCTCTTTAAGCGTTTCTCATACCTTCCCTTCTTTGGTTGGGAGTTTCTTCTTTGAGGGTGGTGGTTTTTCCGTCGCTTTGGGCGAGTTACTTCCTATACTTAGTCAATCACATAGTTGGTTCGGGACCTTGCGGGTGACAGGACTAGAATGTCTGAGGCTCGATCTAGTGAGCTTGATACTGGGTTGTCTTCTAGTGGTGACCTGGTGGAAGGGGATACCGCCGCTTCTACCCCTCGTGAGGTTAGGGCTTTTCACGCCCTCGGCGAGATGTGCGGCTTGGACGGTGACACTCTCGCCAGATTCAAGGATAGATTTCAATTTCCTGATAGGGTTAGGGTTTGTCTTCCCCGTGAGGACGAACGGGCTTGCCACTTTCTACCCGGGGAGGTATGCTTCTATGAGGCCGCCTTCTTGAGTGGGCTTAGGTTTCCCGTCCACCCGTTCATCATGGAGTTTCTAGGTCGTTTAGGTATTGCTCCCGGGCAACTTATGCCTAATTCGTGGAGGATAGTGGTCAATTGTATGGGGATATGGCTGGCCGCTACCAACGGGGACACGATTAAAGTGGACGAACTTGTCTACTTATATCGTCTGAAGGAGTCCAAGGAGTATGGGTATTATGAACTAGTTCCATGGGAGAGAAGGACTAGGATTGTCAGGGATTTACCCTCATCATTTAGGTACTGGAAGTCCCGGTTCTTCTATGTGTCCGGGGACGATTGGGAGACCCCATCTGGTGGAGTGTGGGGTGAAATCCCAAGGTTGCTTCGTCGGTGGGGGAACCCGAACTTAGGTGCGTCAAAGCTTCTATTAAACCCTTAGTACTTGCCTTCCAGGGTTTGTTTCAACGTCAATAATCTTTTGTTGTGTTGTGCAGTTAAGAGGCGGCCTAAACTTAAAAGTAGGTACAGAGAGCGCGTTGAGAAGGCTATTGAATACTCGTAGACCATTGAGGACTTTGACGACCTCGTGGACCCCCGAACCCTCGCCTTTTACTGTTTTGGACCTGAACCATCTGCCTTCGTGCTACGCTCGCTTGAAATTGAAGAAAAAAAGAGTAAGTGTTTATGTTCGTCAGTGACAGCCTTTATGTGGACCCTTGTCTTAACGACCTTTCTTTTGCAGAGATGACAACAAAATTTAACCAAAGTATGTATGCTCGGATGAGGGGGAAGAAGAATGAGCCCCTGTCCAACCTCGGGGCTAAAACGGTGCGGGTGACGGAGAGGGGTGCCCCAGTTGCATTGATGACCCCGCTGACTCCCGGTGCTGATTCCGCAAGGATGGTTTCTCCAGACACTTCGATTGAGGAGATCACTCCTTTGAGGAAAAAGCAACGAGTAGAGGACAAACAGAAAGAAAAGGTTGACTCCGAGCCTTCCTCTGTCTGGGATGACGAGGGAGTCGCTTTGTCAAGGGCGCACGATACATTTACTCCCGAGGACATGAAGGTGCTTTCGGGAGTTCCAGCCAAAGAGCTTGTGGGTTGTTACCTCCACAAGCTTGTACAGGTACTTGTGCTGATTTATCTCCTTCGTTTTTATCACCATCCATCCCCTTTTTTTTTTTTTTTTTTGCCTCGTCTTCTTATCATTACTTTTCAGGTGCTGGGAGAAAGTCTCTATATCACGTCCGAGTATTTTGCTCAAGAAACCAAGGTTGTCTCTGCGTTGTCGAGGGTGGAGCATCTGGAGGCCGAGAATTCAAAGTTAAGGAAGGAACTGATCAATGCCATGGGGGAGACCAACGTCGTGAAGGAGAAGCTTAAAGTCATAGGTGACGATCTTAGGGCCGAACGTCAGTTGCTGGTGGAGAAGGACGAACAGTTGATGGTGGCGAAAGAAAAGGTTAAGACTGTTGCTGCCAAGGCCGTCGAAGCCTTCCAACAGACTGACAAGCATAACACGATGCTGTTTAGCTGGTACTTCAAGGGCTTCGAGCTTTTGAGACGTTACCTCGTCAAGCATCCTGTCGGCGTGGATATGGAAAATCTAGACTTGGAAGAGGTAGACAGAGAGATGACTGCTGACGAGGCCTCTCCATCCACGGCGTTGGAAGGTGATGCCCCCTCGACTACTCCCGTGATTCCTACCGACGAGGCTGCTCCAGATGCGTGATTCTGCAACTTGGTGAATTGTTTTTGTAAAGGGATTCATGTGAAGACAATGTGTTGTTTTTTTTTTTTTTAACCTGATGTTTCATGGGCTTTTTGTATGAACACAATGGTAGTTTCCCGTGGTTTTGGGCTTTATGACGTTGGCTATGCTTTGCTTTTTAAGAAATATCAGTCTCCTTTTCGTCGGTGTTTAATGGTTGTACAATTTATGCATGATTTCTGTAGTAACTTATATCTGTCCGGGTAGGCGTATTTATTCTTGCTATTCAGCCAAATTTTTGGAGTATTGTCCTCTTTTGAGGTTTCGTCAGTAATTTACATTCGTCGAGGCGAAGTTTTGTCACTCAGCCAAATTTTTGGCGTATTGTCCTCTTTTGAAGTTTCGTCAGTAACTTACATCCGTCAAGGCGGAATCTTATTACTTCGCCAAATTTTTGGCGTATTCCCCTTTTGGGGTTTCGTCAGTAACTTACATCCGTCAAGGCGGAATCTTATTACTTCGCCAAATTTTTGGCGTATTCCCATTTTGGGGTTTCATCAGTAACTTACATCCGTCAAGGCGGAATCTTGTTACGTCGCCAGATTTTTGGCGTATTTTTCTTTTTTAAAGGTTTAGTCATCCATTCACTGAATAATACTTTTATTGCTTTTGAGGGTAGTGAATACAATATCTTCTTACATATGAGGATGGTATTTCTTCAAGTGCTCGATGTTCCAAGGCCGTGGAAGCTTCTGTCCGTCAAGGGTTTCCAGATGATAGCTGCCATGTCTGGAGTAGTGCACG
This sequence comes from Lithocarpus polystachyus, assembly GCA_033629205.1. Classification (NCBI taxonomy): domain Eukaryota; kingdom Viridiplantae; phylum Streptophyta; class Magnoliopsida; order Fagales; family Fagaceae; genus Lithocarpus; species Lithocarpus polystachyus. Next base: position 59,729,051 of record CM066165.1, read on the forward strand.
ACCTTATAAGGGCCTTCCCAGGTAGGGCCGAGCTTCCCATGGGTAGGATCCTTGGTTGCCAGGGTGACTTTTCGTAGAACGAGATCTCCAATGCTGGGTCGTCTGAGTTTGACTCTTTTGTTGTAGTATTCCGCCATCTTCTGCTGGTACTTTGTCATTTTGTCGAAAGCTCTTTCTCTAACTTCGTCGATGCAGTCCAGGTTGACCTTTAATTCGTCGTCATTGTTCGGTCCTTGAAACATTTCTCTTCTGGTGCTCGTCACTCCCACCTCTACTGGGATTACTGCTTCGGAGCCGTAGGTGAGTCTGAATGGGGTTTCACCTGTTGGGGTTCTTGCCGTAGTCCTGTAAGCCCACAAGACGTTGGGTAATTCTTCAGGCCATGCTCCCTTAGCCTCGTCCAACTTAGCCTTGATGATCTTCAGTAGTGTTCGATTGGTTACCTCCGTCTGTCCATTTGCTTGTGGGTGTCCCGGGGAGGAGAATTGGTTCTTAATTCCTAGCGCCGAGCAGAAGTCTCTGAAAGTCTGACTGTCGAACTGACGTTCGTTGTCTGATATGATTGTGTGTGGAATCCCGAACCGGCAGACTATGTTCTTCCACACGAAGCTTTGGATCTTTGCCTCGGTGATAGTTGCCAGAGCTTCTGCCTCGACCCACTTGGTGAAGTAATCAATGGCGACGAGCAGGAATTTTACCTGTCCTTTACCTTGGGGCAGGGGTCCGACGATGTCGATCCCCCATTGCGCGAAGGGCCATGGCGAGGTTATTGCCGTCAACCTCTCGGCTGGAAGGCGTTGAACGTTCCCGAACCTCTGACACTTGTCGCATCTTTTGACGAGTTCTTGTGCGTCAACCTGCATGGTAGGCCAAAAGTAACCGGTTCTGATAATCTTACTTACCAAGGATCTGGGACCTGCATGGTTTCCACAAACTCCGTCATGGATTTCCCTCAAGATGTAGAGTGCTTCTTCTTCGTCCACGCATTTCAGGTAAGGCATGGAGAAGCCCCTTTTGTACAGGGTGTCGTTCAGGATTGTAAATCTGGCTGCTCTTCTCTTTATCTTCTTGGCCTCTTTGATGTCTAGTGGAAGGTGTCCGTATTGCAAGTAAGATATTATTGGCGTCATCCAACTACGACTGCTTTGGATTGCGAACTCTATGCTGGGGCGCTTCTGGATCTCCATGTATATGTCAGTGCCTGAGGGTTTTTCTTCTGAAGAGGCCTGTTTCGCGATCTCATCTGCCCTCGTGTTCTGGTTTCTTGGGATTTGCTCAAATTCTACTTCCTCAAATCCTTGTACTAGACACTTCGTCAATCTGAGATACTTCTGCATCCTTTCCTCCTTTGCATCATACTCCCTTTATCTGCCCTACTACCAGCTTCGAGTCGCTCTGGAGAAGTATGTTTTTAGCCCCCAAAGCTTTTACGACCCTTAGCCCTGTGAGTATTCCTTCATACTCTGCTTCATTATTGGTGGCTGGGAATCTCAATTGAACTCCATACTTCAGCGTTTCTCCTTCCGGACTCATGATGACGATCCCTACTCCCCCTCTCTTTTGAGATGACGATCCGTCGGTCTGTATCGTCCACCGCTGCGTATCGTCAGTGTTCCTATCTTCGTCATTACTGGTGAACTCGGCGATGAAGTCCGCTAGGGCCTGCGCTTTAATGGCGGTTCTAGGATGGTACTCAATGTCGAATTGGCTTAGCTCAATTGCCCACTGAACCATTCTCCCAGCTGCTTCTGGCTTGTTCATAGACTTTTTGATGGGTTGATCCGTCATCACTACAATGGGGTTCGCTTCAAAGTATGGTCGCAGCTTTCGCGATGCTACTATAAGCGCGAATGCAATCTTTTCTATCTTGGGATACTTGGCTTCAGCTCCTTGAAAAGTTTGACTAACATAGTAGACTGGAAGTTGTTTCCTGTCCTCCTCGCGAATTAATGCAGCACTGACGGCTGTGCTTGACGCTGCCAGATACAAATACAAGTTTTCTCCTTCTTTGGCTGGGCTCAATAGAGGGGGGTTGGTCAAATAAGCTTTGAGTTCTTGAAACACGGCTTCGCATTCGTCAGTCCAGACAAAGGCTTGTTTCAGCGTCTTGAAGAAAGGTAAGCATCTGTCTGTTGCTTTAGAGACGAACCTATTGAGTGCCGCAATACTCCCCATGAGCTTTTGGACTTCTTTGATAGTTTTGGGGGATGTCATGTTGAGAATAGCCTGTACCTTTTCTAGGTTCGCTTCTATCCCTCTTTGGGACACCATGAACCCTAGAAACTTCCCCGAAGCTACCCCGAAAACACATTTGATAGGATTCAACTTCATCTGATACTCCCTGAGGGTGGTAAACGTCTCCTTAAGGTCGTCCAGGTGGGAAAGTTCTTCTTTACTCTTGACGAGCATATCGTCTACATACACCTCCATATTCCTGCCAATTTGTGTACTGAACATCTTGTTTACTAACCTCTGGTACGTTGCCCCTGCGTTCTTCAGTCCAAAAGGCATCACCTTGTAGCAGTACAACCCTTGACTTGTAATGAACGCGGTCTTTTCCTGGTCTTCCTCGACCATCTTTATCTGGTTATACCCCGAAAAAGCATCCATGAACGTTAACAGTCTATGGCCAGCGGTGGAATCCACCAACTGGTCTATTTGCGGCAAGGGAAAGCTGTCTTTCGGGCAAGCCTTGTTTAGGTCCGTGAAGTCTACGCACATTCTCCACTTTTCGCTGCCCTTCTCGTCTGTGATCGCTTGGTTTCGCTCAGGAGCGAATACTCGTCGTTTCTGCTGGACAGGCTTTATCCTCTGATCCACATTGAGTCTGTGCTGAATTATTTCCTGTGATATGCCAGGCATGTCCCCATGGCTCCATGCAAACACGTCTAAGTTCTCTTTGAGGAACTGGACGAGTTTAATTTTCATCTCTGGAGTTAGCGCCATCCCTATCCGGGTTGTTAATGCTGTTTCACCATCAACTAGTTCAATTGTCTCCAATGGTTCCACTTTCTCCTGCTCCTTCTCCTCGATGATCCAGGTGTGGTTCTCTTTGGAGGCTAGCACGGCCTGATAGCACTCCCTGGCCAATACCTGATCACCTTTTGCCTCGCCTACACCGTCTTCTGTCGGGAATTTTACTTTCAGGCAATAGGTGGATGTGGCTGCTTTCCAACGATTGAGCGTGGGTCTTCCAATGATTACATTGTAGGATGAGGGGCAATCTACCACCAAGAAGTCTGTCTGACGAGTCAATTGTTTCGGACGAGCCCCGACTGTAACCGTTAGCGTCGTTATGCCTTTAGGATATACCCTGTCTCCGCTGAAACTGACGAGTGGAGATTCAAATGGTCGCAGTCTTTTTGGATCCAGGTTCAGTTGTTGGAAGGCTGAGAGGTAGATGATATCCGCTGAACTGCCATTATCTATAAGGACTCTTCTGGTGTTGAACCATTCGATCACGAGCGTAATTACCAGGGGGTCGTCATGGGGCTGTTTTACTCCCCTGGTGTCCTGTTCTGAAAAATACAAGTCCTGGTCTGTTCGTCTTTGCTTGAATGGAGGCACCTTATGAACGCTGTTTACCTGTCTTTGATGCGCTTTCCTAAGGGATTTATACGACCCCCCTGTGGATGGACCGCCCGCGATCGTTTTTATTTCCCCTCTGATGCTCGGTGGGTGTTGTGAGGTGTTACCCTCGTCCCTAGATGGAGCCCCACGCTGGTTCCTATTGTCTCCCCCGGGCCTGCCGGGCTCTTCCTTCCTAACGTACTTCTGCAGCTTCCCTCTCCTAATTAGTTCTTCTATCTGCTCTTTTAGGTCTCTGCACTCTTCTGTGTAATGGCCGTGATCTTTATGTAATTGGCAGTACTTCTTCTTGTCCCGAACGTTGGGGGATGAATGTAACGGCCTCAGCCACTTGAGGTAATGCTCGTCTTTAATCTGCGCTAAGATCCTGTCAACAGGCATAATGAGTGGGGTGAATTTTACCATACGTTGGGCCTTATCGTCCCTCCTTCTACCCCCGTCACTGCTTCGATGATCTAGCTGATCTCTCTTCCTCCCCCTACGATCGTCTTCCCTTTTTTTCGGGTCCCCTGCCTTTTCCACATCTCGTATGGCGGCTAGCGCATCCTCTGCGTTCATATATTTTTGTGCCTTCAAGAGCATTTCTGCCATCGTCTTTGGAGGGTTTTTTGCGAGCGAAACCACGAATTCTCTGGACTTTAGACCCGCCTTAAAGGTTGTCAACTGTACCTTATCATCTGCCTCGTCCACCTCCAAGGTCTCCCAAGTGAATCGCTTCACATTCGATCTTAGAGTCTCCTTTTCCCCTTGCCTAATGGTGAGCAAGTAATCAACTGGCCTTTTGGGGCGTTGCCCACCGACGAAGTGACGCAGAAAAGCGTTACCCAATTGCTCGAAGGTATCGATAGACGTTGTTGGTAGTTTTGTGAACCACTCTCTTGCAGCCCTTTTGAGTGTAGTAGGGAAGGAACGACAGAGTATCTCGTCGGGAGGCTGCTGAAGGCCCAGTGTAGTCTTGAAGGTGTTGAGGTGGTCTTGGGGGTCCTTAAGTCCGTCAAAGGGTTCCAGCTGAAGCAACCTAAATTTCGACGGAACCGAGCATCCCAGGACCGCCACAGTGAATGGCGAGTCCGTTGCTCTGATCATTCGGTCTAAGCTTTGATCCGTCCTGCCTCTAATTGCATTCCTGAGTTCGTCCATCTCCTTCCTCATTTCTCGGAATAGATCGGAACTCTGTTCTTCTGAAGTAGCCGGCTCTCGGCGGTCGTTCCTTCTATTGCTGTTTTCCTCACCCTCCTGATTGGCTCCGTTCCGATTCTCCTCCTGTTGTAGCCGTTGCCTCATTTCCTAATTTTGCCTGGTAAGTTCTTCCACGGTGGCCGCCAAGGCTTGGACTTGTTGGGCTAGGGCAGCTGAATCTTGGTTAGACTCCATCCGGATTCAAAGGTTGATGGAGGATCAAGGAAGATAGAGAAACTTCCCACAGACGGCGCCAAACTGATGAACCCCTGATTCGTCAGTCGTTGTAGGTGCGTCCAAATGGAGTCGTCGTCCTTCAGATGAGGCTTCCAATGGAGAAATAATATTTGGGTTCTCAAGTGATCACCGATGTGGCGCCTGCCACAACGACTCCGATGCTAAAGTTAGTGAAAGAATCTCAGGCTAAGATGAAAGAAAAAATGAACATGTATATTGTGTGTGTACCTTTTTCCTATGCTGAGGATATTATATATATATGCCTGCCATGATAGCCGTTGCAGCTATTATGGCTACTTCAATGTGTAACGCCCCATTCCTATTTATGTTGGTCTTGATTGCGCTTCCAACGGTCTATACAGTTATCTTTGTAACCGCCCAAGTTTGTCATTTGACCGCATTGAATAGTGCCATTACTTCTGTCGCTGGGATGGTTCGCTTCGTCAGTGACGGAAGCTTCGTCATCTTCCAATGTCTCGTCATTATAACGAGACCGTCCAGGAGCGTCGTGCTTGTTGGTCCCATCAGTTAGAGTGAAAATTCACCTCTCAGTTGGGTACTTCATCCAAAGATGTCGATGGAAGATCTTCTTAAAAAAAAGGGCGATGGAAGGTCCGACGAACCTGCAAAAGTAAGAGAGCTGACAAGAGAAGGTGTTGGCATTGCACCCACCAAAGATCTCCGATGTTTAAATCAGGACTTCAAATAGCTAATATAATAACTTAGAGAGTTAAAAGCAATGTATGTGTCTCATGGAGCACGTACCTCTCTCATTGGAGATGTGTTGTCTTTTATAGTTGTATGTTCTAGCTATTGGCTAAATTAATATTGTGCATTTACATGATTGGCGTAACATTTGGCTCATTTAATACGGCAATGACTATTCGTCCATTGCTGTAACTGTAGATTGTTGCACTAATTAATTCAAAAAAATTGAAATTGATATTAATTCACTGGGCATGATCCCAAATTTTTTTTTCCTAAATATGGGATTATCATGTTAATCAAATTCGATAGAATTATATATATTTTAACTTGGGGTCAAGGCATAAACACAATATATAATGGTTTATGCATTGACCCCAAGCTAAAATAATGGTTTCGTCCTTCTAGGTAGTGATATCTATGGTTGTAACAGTCTTACAAAATCTCGACTAGGTGTGCTCCCCAGTTCGAGTCCTGCGACCTGCATTCTGAAAACATTCCTCGGGCCAGCACTTTACCCCCTCGGGGCCCACCCGGTGCGAGCAGTGATTAGTCTCTGGTTGTCTGCCTTGAGGATACGCTGTGCGTCAAGCAAAAAAAAAAAAAAAAAAAAAAGCAGTCTTACAAAAGAATATGAATGTTATCCTTCTTTTATAGTCATTTAGTAATTTTTTTTGGAAAAAATTTTCTGACACCTCTTGAACTTTGAGGTTATTGCCATGACACCTATGAACTTTTATTTAAGCTAATTTAGTACCTGAACTTTACATCTAAGCCAAATCACTATTGTTGGGTATTATACATGTTTGTATCGAATACAAAACATACGCAGCGGAAAATAAACGGATCTACTTCATTCGCAATTGATAACATTCACTATGTAAGTTTCAGAATATAAGAACAAGAGAGTGTACCTTGATGCGGTGAACTTCAAAACCGAATGAAGAAGTACTCGGGAATACTTTCAATCTTCACTCCAATTCCACTTGATGCCCAAGATGTGTGGTCTCTCAATCAGTTCTATGTTTCTAGAGAGAATATGAAAGAGTGTCTCTCTTCCTTATTTCATAACCTTACACATACAAACCATTTTATTCAATATAAAATTCTGTATGTTTCTCTCCACATAACTGATTATCTAATTGGGCTAGCCTTTTGGGCCTTCCCAATTGGGCTTTAGTGTGTGGCTTGGAGTGGGACCAAAAGGGAACAAATAAGACACTAGCTCCAATGGGCCTTGGGCTTTTCTGTCAACTCTTGACAAGTCCAAAGTTACCATTAATTATATTTAATACTACTATATAAATATAATTGCACTCTAGGCCTTATTAATAAATTATATCCCAAGACTTTATTATACATGCAACCCCTTCATAAAATATTCGTAGTAATACAAAGTCATGAATAAAGATTGCCACTTTGTAAATTACTACATCTTAATCCTTGAGTACCCGGTTTAATTCTTTTGTGTTATTCACCATATATTTATGAAATCCAATTTTATAAATATATACTTTAGTCTTACTAAAGTGGTTAGGCCTAACTCTCTGAATAATTGTACCCATTAAACTTATCTCAAGGGAATATTTTATATCTCCGTTAAGAGACTATGAATTCCATCTTGAGAATATATGTTCCATCAATACTAAATATGGCTGCCCAACATACTGAGGTTTTGACTGTTACTTTAGATCTCACTCCTGATATATCAAAGCAACCTACATTTCATGATCAGGTCCATTATTCTCTCAGGATTAAGAGTTAATGTGAATACAAGTCGTGAGATTTATTATTCAATTGACAGTCGTTAGGAGAATAATAAATCTCACAGCGGTCCAGTTCAATATGTCTTAACTTTTAAAACATATCAACATATTAACTAGAAGTCACCACTTCCATGATCAAGACAAATCATCGTAGTTAATATGTTATAGTCTTCGCAGATGAAATGCCCAATTTCATCACCGACTAAGAACCAAAATTCTGAGTTTACAAAGAACTTGTGATCTATATCTTCTGTGACTAAATCACATAAATCACATACTATGCATCTCATGGACTATTTGATAATGTCCGAATATTCATGTTACCATTATTTTAGATAAGAATAAAACAACTTTATTAAACATAATATTAAGTCATACATCATTTCTCACATAATGTCATACATAATATTATACATAGCATTATACAATAGGATTTAAGGGCACATATCCTAACAACTACATCCGTTAGTCTCCGGTTAATAAACTAACTTTCAACTCATGTGAGGCACGAAGGAAAAAGAAAAAGAAAAAGAAAAGCCAGGCCCCCAAATGAACCGATTGAGAGGAAAGAGAAAATGGGTCGAACTAGTTTTGAGAGAGGCATTTTGTGACTATATCACTGAATGAAAGTGAGGCCCAGATGAACCAATTAAAAAAAAAAAAAAAAAAAAAAGGTAGGCCGCCGTCTCTAGTCTCGCCAAAGAATTTCCCACTATCGGACTTTGAACGGCAACGGTGCCCGTTTGATATGTGTGTTTAAATAATAATTTTCAATTTTTTTAGAAATACATGTAAGTGAAAAAGTGTGTAGAGATACGTGTAATGTTGTTTAAAAACTGGAAACATGTGTTTAAGTTTATATACCAAACGGGCAAGTGTAAAGAGTGTAATCTTTTTCACAAGAAGACTTTCAAAAGCTTAAATTATATCACCGAATCATGAAAACATTGAAAAGTTTAAATTTATTAAGGTCCCAAATTTGAATGGTTTGCTGAAGCAAATCAAACAATATATATTAAAATAATAACCTACAAGAAACTCCTTGATGCTGCAATGATTTGAAGTCCAAATAGTCACTTCAACGCAAAAGAAACAAAGATTTGTCACCACAATAGTAATTTAAAAGAATCTTAAACTACCAATTTAAACAATATATAGTTGAACCTAGTGATTTTGTGCAGTTGAACGACAGAACGAACTGCAAAGTTGAAATCACGAGTTGTGTGATCAGTGAACATTAGCTTCAGCAAGACCATGGACAACAGGTTTCGTTTGATCCTCTTCCTCTCTCTCTCTTAAAACCGAGTCCTAAGTTTCTCTTTGCTCTCAATTGGTTCATCGGGGCCTGGCTAGTGTTTTTTTTTTCTTCATGCCTCACATGTGAATTGAACATTAGTTTATTAATTGGAGACTAACAGATATAGTGATTTGACTGAGGTGTGAAGTTCAGGTAGTAAATTGGCTCCAATAAAAGTTTATGAGTGTGATGACAATAATGCTAAAGTTTAAGTGGGTGTTAGAGCATTTTTCCTTTATTTATTTATTTATTATTATTTTTTTTTTGAAAAAAAAAGGTAAATTCCACAAACCTCTCCTGAGGTTTGAACTAATACTAGTAAAGTCCACAACATTTAAAAATTGACCATTTTGGTCCTTATTGCCAAACGGTTTGTAACACCGTTACTTTTTTTTTTTTTTTTTTTTTTCTTTCATTTTTCTGGTTCTTTCCTCTCTTTCCAGAATCATCTCTCTCTCTTCCTCTAAGCAACCCAGCCTCCCGAGCCGACCCACCACCCTTCAAATCCGACGACCGTTACTTTCTTTTTTTTTCTTTCATTCTTCTGGTTCTTTCCTCTCTCTCCAGAATCATCTCTCTCTCTCTTCCTCTGAGCAACCCAGCCCCCGAGCCGACCCACCACCACTTCAAATCCGATGACCGCCTGCTCAAATCCAGCGACGATCAGCCCTCCTTCGCTCAGCTCCAGTGACGATTTTTCTCAGATCTACTTAGATCCGATGATTTTGGCTTAAATCTGGCGACGATCAGCCCTCCTTCGCTCAGCTCTGGTGACGATTTTTCTCAAATCTACTTAGATCCGATGATGTTTCACTCTCCTCCACTCAAATCCGATGACGTCCGACGAAGTTTCAATCTCCTCTGCTCAAATCCGGCGCCGTGGTGGTGTGTTTGCAATTTCTCTTCTCTCCTCCTCTTTGCGGCGGCGCTATGGTGGTGGGTTTTGTAGTGGATTGGTTTTGGTTTGGATTGGTGATAGAGAATTTGGTTTTTTGTGGGTGCGTTAGATTTTTGTGGGTTTTGGTTTGTGTTTTTGGTTTTGAGTTTGTTTTGGGGTGGTCGGTATTGCTGATGGGTTTGTGGGTTTTGTTGATGCCGTTGCTTTGCTGGTAGTTGATGATTTTGTGGGTTTTGCTGGTGGTCGGTGGTTGGTGGTCACTGGCTTTTGTGGTTTTGCTGGGTTGGTCACTGGCTTTGTGGGTTCTGTTCTTCAATTTTTTCTTCTTCTTTGAATTAGAGAAAGGGAAGAGAGAAGACTCAGGAGAGAGGTGAGAGAGCGGACAGAGGGTATCTAACGGTGTTACAATCCGTTTGGCAATAAGGACCAAAATGGTCAATTTTTAAATATTGTGGACTTTACTGGTATAGTCCAAACCTCAAGGGAGGTTTGTGGAATTTACCTAAAAAAAAAAAAAGGGTAGAAAGAGAGGTTGGCAGGTGGCAAACTGGCAACCCCTAGCGACTACAACAGAACAAAGGAGATTAGCACTGACTTCGTTCTCAGACAGTCGAATCCATTCATTTTAATTTTAAACAAATGCACTTCTACATCTCACCGCGTTCTATAACAATTTTAACTAACATTTATATTAAAAGACTAATACTAGTTTTCTAAAAAAAATAAAAGGAAAAAACAAATGACTAATAGCATATTGTGTATATATATATATATATATATATATATATATATATATATATGTAATATCTTCGACCTAGGCACTCTAGTTTGACAATAACTAAAGAGCAAATTTTTTTTAGAAGGTCTTAAGAGTAATTTGATTTCTTAATTAACACGTGAGTTCTTATCATTAGGAGCGAACACTATATGTTAAAACTCTCTAATTTTTTTTTTAATTAACACTGAATTTTTATTTTTTAATTTTAAAATGGACATTATTAACTCCGTGAAGCAGTCCAATTAATGAGAATTCAAGTCCATTTTACTCAGAAAATCTTAATCAATCTTTTTGAGCTGTGGATAAATTTTCATGAAAAAATCATACACAAGTATGAACTCAATTTCCTAAAAAAAAAAGTAAGTACTCAAAAGTTTCTTAAAAAAAAAAAAAGTATGTACTCAAAACTAATACAATTTTCCTTTAAAGATTTTTAAGTCTTTTTTATTTTATTTGTATTTTATTTTAAGAATTTTCTTTTGCGCATGGGAGTGTAGAATATGGGCTAGGATGGAATTAAATGGATTTTTGAAACTTTTTATTTTCATTCTCTTATTTTGGAATTTAAAAAGTGGAACTTAAGTCCATTTGTTTATCATTCCAAAATGGAGAGAAATTAGAGTGGTATATGTTTTAACGAATTCTTATTTGAAGTCTCCATAATTACCTTTTATTTTTTCCATTAAATGCATAGACCCTAATTTATATATATATATATATATATATATATATATATATATATGAAGGCATAATAGCATTTTTCTTAATTATAAAACAAATTCATTTCCACTCTAATCCTAAATTAAATTGTGGGTTTTAATTATTTCAACTACAAAACCTCTTGATGTCCAATCAAGTTCCCAGGTTTGAATTTTTCCTACATCAATTACAAACTAATTGATGTGATGTACAATAAAGGACAAGGTTTAGAATTCTGTTTACCAAAAAAAAAAAAGGTTTAGAATTCTGCATACATCAATTACAAACTGGTTAATATGTTGTGTTTATGGCAACTTGATGGTCTAAAAAAAATTAAAACCAATTGTTAGTTTTTTCGTAATTTTCATTATAAAAAGTAATTATTATAAATTAAATGTCACAAATATAATGCATTTTAACTTGATTTTTGATAGATTGGGATGATGTGACAACACAACTTATTTCTAAAGAACAAATTAATTTTTCGAAAGGTATATAGAAAATGGTATTATTAGTGTTAGAGCATACATTAATTACAAACTGAACCCATATAGAAATGCCAATCATTTTCCTTTGCATATATAATTTAGAACATAGATAAATAATAGAGAAAGATACTTTATAGATTTGTTAAAAAAGAAGATATTTTATAGATTTGCAATAAAAATGCAAAACATATCTATGAATTATGTAGTCTTTCCTCCAAAAAAAAAAAAAAAAAAAAAAATACTATGATGTCTTCTTCATGTCAGGGAGTGCTACTCACATGGTGATCAATCAACATCACCGTAAGCAAGGGGTTAGACATGACTCGAGCGAACTACGTCAGGCGCATAAGCCGAAAAACCCTTATCTCAAATTCTCCATCCACAATATTTCACAAATTAAAGGACTGTAAAATGTATGAATACATTGGACAGTCAGAGATGACTAAGCAAAAAAAAAAAAAAAAGTGTGATGAGACAAGAGAATCTTCAAGCCTTCTTCCGCGTTGTTCCTCAGTCCTTGTAAGAGAGAGAAAATGATATCATATCATATATAATGTGAGTGATTTTATTTGCAACCCTTTTTGTGGGTTTGAAGCAGTCAGCAAATAGACCTTTTCTCAATCTATACTATTATAATCCCCTTACAAGAAACTGTTCCATTTGCGGAAAAACCTCCTTACTCGGTTTTCTTTGGTCAAACTTTCTCTTTTCCTTCTCTTTTCTCTCCCTTATATCATCCCCTTCCTCCCAATTTCTTCACTAAAGAAAATATTTTCGCTTTCCTTGTAGTATACATTAGCTTTCAGCTCTCACCTCAGCTTCACAGTTCATACCTCCTTCACTCTATAATTACTTACCCTTTAACATCAATTCAAGATTTGGAGCTTCTGGTCACTATTACTACCACATTTCATAGCCCATCTTTTACTTAGCCATTAATCATTCCAACCCATTTGCTATCCCATCTCATTTCATCTATACAACAACACATTTCATAGCCTACTTGGGTGTCATGCAAGATATTTTCATGTTTGCAGCTTCTGCTTCAACAATTTTCAGCCACACCATATCCCATTTTGAACTTCCTTTTTGGACTTCGTTATATAAATTTCATAGCCTTGAATGTCCCTCCTTCACGTGCTATAGACCTTTGTACCTTGCTTGCCCTCCATCTCCGCAATCCCTACTGTTCTCAAGCTAAAGCTGTGTCAATTTTGTTTCAGCATTTTTCCTAATTGAAATGGCCATGGAATGGGAGCAAAAGACTCTGATCAGTGAACTGAATCAAGGGAAAGAGCTAGCAAAGCAGCTTGTGAATCATCTCAACCCTTCTTCGTCGCATGAAACGCGTGAATTCTTAATTGAGAAGATACTTTCTTCTTATGAAAAAGCACTTTCAATGATAAATTGGGGTGCTTGTGTAGAAGAGCCCAAATCCACCATCAACAATCTTGAATCGCCTAGTTTTTTTGCCATTACTAGCCCAATAAGTGAAGGCTACGACCAAGACTCTAAGCACAAAGATGTCTACAAGAAAAGGTAAAAATTAGACCTCAAGCAACAATTAGTTCTACTTAAGTTAGCTAGAGGTACGTTTGAATGTGAGGGTTTGCTAATCTTAAATGTATTTGTGTGGTACAGAAAGACATTGCCCCGATGGACAGAACAAGTGAAGGTTTGCTCCGGGACAGGGCTAGAAGGCCCTCTTGATGATGGTTATAGCTGGAGAAAATATGGGCAGAAAGACATCCTTGGAGCTAATTTTCCAAGGTAAGAAAGTTTTTGCCTTGGTGCTCTCTAATCATTGATGTGTGCCTGAAGTAAAAACTAAAATGAAGCCTAGATTTTCGTTAAATTTTGTCTTGAAAAAACATATGCATAGTTGACATGTGATGTTGTGGAGTTGTCCAGTCTACCTTTAAGTTACAAACATCTATTGTCTTATCCAAAGTAGCTAGGAACGCCTTTTGTTTGGAGCCACACAAGCCTTAGGCTTTTTAATCATTGTGATTAAAGAAAAAAATGACCTAAAGTTGTTGTGCTTGAACTTATCCAAAGGCTTTCTAGAGGATACTTATATACACTGTCCGATTGCAGTCTCTGATCAAAGTACAGTCTTGGTTTTATTTCTGACAGCTAGCCTAATGTAAGGTGGGTTTCTTTTTTCTTTTTTTTCTTTTTTTTTCCTTAATCAGGAAGGGTATATTCAAAACCCTATTTAATATAAGACAATGTCAGTGAAAGAGTTAATTCAGAGAATTACAGTTAATTCAAAACCATAGGTTGTTATTAAGAGCATCCTAAAAGATATATATATATATATATATATATACACAGTGTGTCTAGTTAATGTATTTCTGTAAAGTTCGCATTAATAATTTATTTTTAAAAATAATTTTTGAAGAATTCAAAACAACTGTTAAAAATGTTAATAACTTTTTAATTTTTTTATAAAAAAATTTTTAAAATAAAAGATATTGATAAAATTATGCTAGTATGCGTCGGGAAACCCTTTGGATTCTCTGTACATGTGAAAATACTAAAACCCACTATCAAGTCAATTGATATTACAGTTGATTGATGGACTAAATTTTCTGGCAGTAGCTAATTATTTGTGGCCCGAAGCTTGTACAGTCATTTGCAATTTTGAACACCCTTTTTAGCCGTATTTAAAGATATTAAACCTGGTCCTAGTCCAAGATGTCCAGCTAGCGTCTCTGAAGGTACCATTTGGATTTTGGACCGCAATAGTACAGTACAGTATTTTTTATTTTTTTAAGAAACCAGTACAGTGTTTTGTTGGGCCATTACTTCCCTCCATTTTGTCAAAAATTTTACGCATGTTTATGACAATTTCAAAGACAATTTATTGTCACATTTTTGTAACCTTTAGTTCTATTGCAGGGGATACTATAGATGCACTCATCGACATTCACAAGGCTGTTTAGCCACAAAGCAAGTTCAAAGATGTGATGAAGACCCCACTATTTTCGAAGTTAACTATCGAGGTCGTCACACTTGTAGCCAAGCATCTCATTTAAACGTGGCATCGGCATCAGTAAAAGAAAACAAAAGAAAGTTTCAACCCCAACAACAGTCACAGGAAATAGTGTTCAATTATGGAGGTGGACTTAAAAGTGAGGACATGGAAACTAGAGAGGATGACATATTTCCATCCTTTTCTTTCCCTTCTACACCAATTGGATCAGACAACGCTGATAATAATATCTTCTCGGAGTCCATAATGCTGGAGAACAATTTCATGGGGAGTTTTTCTCCAACTTTTATATCACCAGCAACATCTGAATCCAACCTGTTTTCACTGTCTCCATGCCACATGAACAGTTACGGACTAGGCCACAATGTGCAAACATCCGAATCTGATCTCACTGACATAATTTCTGCCCCGACTTCTGTCGCCAATTCACCAATTGGGAACTTGGACTTTTCACTTGATAAGGTGGACATTGACCCAAATTTCCCATTTGACAACCCGGAATTCTTCTCCTAATTGTTACCTCATTAGCCACAATTAACACCCCCCCACCCAAAAAATAACAAAAACCAAAAGAAGAGGTTTGCAAATTTGGTGGATTAGGCAATGCCTTTGCATCATATTCAGCATCGAAAGAGAGATCAAGAATGTTCATGAGTGATGACCAAAGTAGTATATGAATGTCTCTATGGTGATAGTCATGAGAATTTTCACTTGCTTAGTTTTTTTAAGTATTGGAAATAATGTGTAGCGGTAGCTCCTCATGTCAAATTTTCTGCCTTTTACTTTCTTTTTTCTTTTTTTTTCTTTTTTTCTTTTTTTTCTCAAATTCCTCTATACTTGGTTGTAAACTCGTTAGTGATTGACCATAGCCCAAAACCACTAACGAGTTTACAACCAAGTATAGAGGAATTTGAAAAAAAAAAAAAAAAACCTTGTTAGTGATTGATTTTCCTCCCCTCGTGGGTTCAAGCACTAAAAAATCTGTTTAAAGAAAGAACATTGATTTCTTGGGTAGTTTAAAATGTTATTCAAGTACCTGTCCTCTCCCCCCCCCCTCCCCCTCCTCTCCTCTTTTATTTTTTTCTTTAATAGCTAATCATTGCTTGAATTTAAATATGCTTAACATATGATGTTTAATAAAATCATAACCTAAATCTAATGCATAGTCATATAATTAGATGCATGATTATGCTAATCTATGTCATCAAAAATCAGCATTTTATGCAATTCAACCATGAAAATTATATTCAATTGAGGTTTATACCAACATGCATGACCTCTTTCAACTTATATTATGGTGGATGCCCTCTACCAATATGAAGTTCCTTTTATGTGTTTGCCTCTTTGGATCTATCCATACATCTTTCACTTGATTGTTTGAGGTAGTTGCGTGTGTGTGTATGTGGATAGGGACAGACCTAGGTGGGGCCTGGGCCCCCCTTCATCAAAATTTTTTGGTTATTGTATATTTTATATTTGTAGTTGGGCTCGATTTCAAAACCTTAGACTCTCCTTCTCCCTAATCAGTCTAACTAGTTTGACCCAAATAGTAACTATCCAAACTAAAAAATTAATAAAAACAATAAAAAAAATCATGTGTTATTGGAGAAGTTAAAGCAAAATTTGTACACATTCCGGTACACATTCCGGTACACATTCCGATGGTTATTTCTATGCAGACAGCGGCTGAGGCAGGTAACGAAAACCCTAGGATAACTGATGAAGTTGGTGCCGAGAAATTAGGACCAACTATGGAATCCATGCAAGATGATGACGTCGTAGGCGCAAATCGAGCTGACGTGGAGGAGCATAATTCTGGAATGGTAACTTCAAAGCCGACTGTTCAGCTATCATTAAGTGGTATGTCTAATAGGGATGAGATGCATGTAGTGCCCAAGTCAGAGGAGTTTCTTGAGCAAGTGACACATACCAATCGGCTTTCTATGGATGGTGTTGGGCTGTCTAACTTAAAGCCCAAATCTACATGGACTCGTTTGAATAGAATGGAATTTGGGTTTAGTGGTTTAGCCCGTGCAATTACAATCCCAACACTTGGAAAGAGAGACATGAGAGATGATGTTGGTGTCCAAGTTGTTGAGAATGGACATAAGAGAGGGAAGGTAGTCAATCAGGAAGATGTTTCAGATGAGTTATCGGCGGGGGTGGACAGCCACCCTTGCCGGAAGCAATGAGGCTATTAAGCTGGAACTGCCAAGGGCTTGGGAACCCTTGGACAGGTCGTAGCCTTCGCAAGATTGTGAGGGAACAAGCTCCCACAGTCTGTTTTCTGATGGAGACTAGACTGGATAAAGATGGTTTTCAAACTTTATATGGTAATTTGCCATATTAGAATAAAATTGTTGTGAAGCATCCTGACTCTGGTGGAGGGTTAGCATTTTTGTGGAAGAATTCGATCACATTAGAGGTTATTAACTATACTGTGAACCATGTTTTGGCTGTAGTTACAGAGGAGGATGGCTTTAAATGGTTTTTGACTTGTTTTTATGGATGGCCGGAGGCTCAACAAAAGGAAAAATCTTGGCGATTGCTGGAATATTTGAAGACATTTGTGGAAGGACCTTGGCTGGTTGTAGGGGATTTTAACTCCTTTTTACATGCTTCTGAGAAGAAAAGTAAAAGACCACCACAATATTCACAGGTTGATGCATTTAGGACTGCGTTGGAGTCTTGTCAGCTTCAGGATCTGGGTTTTAAAGGATATCCTTTTACTTGGAATAATAAGAGACCGGGTGAGGCAAATACTAAAATCAAACTGGATAGAGCCGTGGCCAATAATGACTGGATTGGGAAATTTCAAATGAGCAAAGTTCTGCACCTTTCTACTCATGCTTCGGATCATTTACCAATTCTTTTGCAGGTTCAATCTTTTGTTCCACAAAGACGAGAGAGGAGATTTAAATTTGAGGAGGCTTGGCTTCTTATGGAGGACTGTGAGGTTACGGTAAAGGAGGCTTGGAATAGTGAGTTAGTTGGTGAGCAGGGGTTGGCTTCAATCTTGAAGAAGATACAAGTATGTGGTTCAGATTTAATGAAATGGGGCTTGGCAAGGGTAACTCCTGATGATAAGGCAATCAAACAGATCCAAAAGAGGCTAGACCGATTAAATGAAGAGGAGATGACTTCTTATAGCAAGGCTGAATACCTAGAGTTGAACAAAAAGATGGATGAGCTTCTCCAAAAACAGGAAATTTATTGGGCTCAAAGATCTAGAATTTCATGGTTGCAGCATGGTGATAAAAATACTAGGTTCTTTCACTCCAAGGCTTCACAAAGGAGGAGAAGGAATCATATCCGGGGTATCAAAAATAGCCAAGGGCAATGGGTGGAAGAAGTAGAGGAGGTGGGGGCAGTTGCCTCCGGTTACTTTGAAACCCTATTTCAGGCAGGATCATGTGACCGGATGGAGGAATGTTTGAATGCTGTTCCACAGATAGTGACTGAAGATATGCAGGAGGCTTTGACTGGGGAGTTTACTACAGAAGAAGTGAAAGTGGCCATATTTCAGATGGGACCTACAAAAGCTCCAGGACCTGATGGTATGAATGCCCTTTTCTTTCAAAAATTCTGGCACATAGTGGGTGATGATGTTGTTAAGGCTGTTTTAGATTTTTTAAATAATGGTCATATGTTACCTGAGATAAATCATACAAACATAGTTCTTATTTCGAAAGTGAAAAATCCTGAAAAAATGTCTGATTTTAGACTTATAAGTTTATGTAATGTGATTTATAAGATTACATCAAAAGTTTTGGCAAACAGATTGAAACAGGTGCTTCCATATATAGTCTCGCCCACCCAGAGTGCCTTTGTACCGGGGAGATTAATCACAGATAATGTCTTGGTGGCATATGAAACACTACATACAATGCATGCTAGGAAGAAGGGGAAGAAAGGGTCTTTTGCATTGAAATTGGATGTTAGTAAAGCCTATGATCGTGTGAAATGGAAGTTTCTTAAGGGGATTATGGAAAAGATGGGTTTTCCAGCATTGTGGATAGAGAGGGTGATGAGTTGTGTCACTACACCAACTTTCTCTATTCTGGTGAATGGTAGACCTTATGGCATGATACACCCATCAAGAGGAATACGACAAGGTGATCCACTGTCGCCATATTTGTTTCTCTTATGTGCAGAAGGCTTTACGGCTTTGTTGGCAAAGGCAGAAAGTCAAGGGAGAATTAAAGGGGTTTCCATCTGTAGAGGGGCTCCCAGAATTACTAATTTACTATTTGCTGATGATTCTTTGTTGTTTTGTCAAGCTATACAGAGTGAAGGGCAAGCTGTAAGGGATATTCTTCAAACATATGCACAGGCTTCTGGGCAATGTGTGAATTTGGAGAAATCTTCAATTTATTTCAGCAACAATACCACAGGAAGTCAACGGCAACAGATTTCGCAGATTCTAGGGGTAAAGGAGGTGGAGAGATTTGAATCTTATTTAGGGCTACCAACTTTGATTGGTAGAGCTAAGTATCACACTTTTTCTTATTTAAAAGACCGAATCTGGAAAAAGCTGCAAGGTTGGAAAGTTATGTTGTTATCAAGAGCTGGAAAGGAAATTTTGATAAAGGCGTGGCCCAATCTATCCCCACTTACACTATGAGTGTGTTCCAGCTTCCTATAAAACTATGTGATGAACTGAATAGCATGTGTGCTAGATTTTGGTGGGGTCAAGTAGGTGATGAACGGAAAATCCATTGGAAGAGGTGGGATAAGCTGTCACTGTCTAAGAAGGAGGGTGGTATGGGTTTTCGGGATTTGAGAGATTTTAATTTAGCCATGTTGGCTAAACAAGGTTGGAGATTGATCCAAGGGAATGACTCTTTGCTATACCAGCGTTTCAAAGCAAGATATTTCCCTCGGTCTTCTTTGTTAGAGGCCAAAGAATCGCCTGGGTGTTCCTATGTGTGGAGAAGTATATTGGCTGCTTTGCCTATTCTTAGATTGGGTTCTTGCTGGAGGGTTGGTAATGGGTCTTCTATAAGTGTTGTAGGGGATAGGTGGCTTCCTAACCATCCCACAAATAAAATTATGTACCCAAGACATGAACTGGTTGAAGATTTAGCAGTATCAGATTTGATTGATCCGGAGTTACATGCATGGAGAAGGGACATAATTATGGGACTGTTTCACAAAGAAGATGCTGAAGCTATCTGTCGAATCCCCCTCAGTCGAAGATCTGTCCCAGATTCAATTCTTTGGCTGCATAACAGGAGCGGTAAATTTTCTGTTAAGTCCGCATATAAGCTTGCTAGACAGATTCCTCTTCATGGGGATAGGGCTGAGACTTCAAGTGGCTGTGCTGGGAAGAAAATTTGGCCAGTATTGTGGAAGCTTAAAATTCCAAATAAAGTCAAAATTTTTGGATGGAGAGCTTGCCATGATATCTTACCAACATCCTATAATCTGGTGCGCCGAAGGATTATTGATGAAGAGAAATGTCAATTGTGTTCTAGAGAGGTGGAGACAACGACTCACGCATTGTGGGAATGTGCTGCAGTGCAAGATGTATGGGCTGGTAGGATTTTGAAATTACAGAAAGGACCCTCTGTTTTTCATGACACACTTCAACTAATGGAGTTTTTAGTGGACAGGTTAAAGATTGAAGAGCTGGAGTTGTTCTGGGTACAGGCGTGGCTTATTTGGAACCAACGAAATTATGTTATGCATGGAGGTCAGTTAAAGGATCCTAAATGCCTGAACAAGAGAGCGGAGGATTTTCTTCTAGATTTTCAGCAAGCTCAGTTGCAGTTGACAGTGGTTCGGGCTGAGCATTTTAATTCTGACCAGTGGCAACCCCCACCGCCGGATATTTACAAGCTAAACTTTGATGCTGCTGTGTTTTCGGGGCTGGATAGAACAGGTATAGGGACTATTATTCGAAATGATAAGGGGGAGGTTATGGCTGCAATGTCTGCTGTGGGTCCAAATGCAGAAAACAGTGAGGAAGCCGAGTTACTGGCCTGTAGAAGAGCCTTGGAGTTTGCTGTGGATGCTGGGTTTTCAAGTTTGATAATTGAGGGTGATAATGCTAATGTCATTCAAGCCATCTCTTCATCTCTGCCTAATCATTCCATTCTTGGTTGTGTGGTGGATGATATTTGGTATTTGATTCACGGGTTATATTGGGCTAGGACTAATCAGATTAGGAGGGAAGGGAATACAGTGGCACATGTTCTTGCCCAATATGCTAGACATTTAGATGAGGATTTATTTTGGATTGAGGATTCTCCTCCACCTGCTTTGGCAGCCTTGTTTCATGATGCTTCATTATTATAATTTAATGAAAATTTCCTATTCAAAAAAAGCAAAATTTGTTGTAATTACAGTAAATTGGTATAAATACCAATTGACTGTAGCTAGTTGTTAAAAATAAAATAAAATATTTTACTAAGATTATATCTCTTCATTCAATTAAAAAAAAATTCAAATTTCTCTCTTCCTTTATTATTTTAGTGAGTTATTTATATTATTTTAAATGAACTAATGAAGTGATAAACAAAATGGAAAATTTGATATTGAGTGTATTATAAAGTGAGGTGGTAAAATAAATAAAGTAACTTTTTGAGATGCTAAAAGCTAAAATTTTTAACACCACTACTGTGATTGCTTGAACTTAAAAAAAAAAAAAATCCTAGCAAGCCTAGTATTAAAAAAAACATTATTATTATTATTATTATTATTATTATTATTATTATTATTATTATTATTATTATTATTATTTATTTATTTATTTTTTGTCTTTGTTAGTAGATGATTGCATTTTAATGTATTTAGAAACAACGATTTTGTTTATTTATTATTAACGTGTATTAGGCTATGTGGGCTTTAGGGCCACATTGTTTACATGTATAGTACACTTACTTATACTACACACTCTGCCTCCTATATAAAGACACTCATGTATATTCTATTACTTGAGAAATACAATACACTTATTTAGTATTTCTAACATGGTATCAAAGCCACTGCTCTAATTTTCTTTTGTCTTGCAGTCTTGTCTTTGTCGGTTCCACTGCCTTAACTTCTGTGGTTAGTAAGCCCTTTCAGTGCCCTCTACCGACTACTCCACCACCGTCAAAGGTCCTCAGGTTGAATCTCCGCTGCCAGAAGCTTCTCCTTTGCTTTTAAGACTACTGCCATCATCGGATTTGTCGCCTCTAACCTTCGATTACGACACGAGACATAACATCATGTAGACCGTCCACCGATCTACTCAAAGTCGTTGGAGACATCCACATTGGAACTCCCACGCGCCCTCATGCGCCGCCCGAAGTTTCGGTGAGTTGATCCATGCGCCTCACACGCTGCTAGGTTACCTGCTGACGTCATCATTGCTATGTCAGCCCTAGCTAACGTCATTTGCTTACGTTAGCGCCCATCAGTCGCTGACGTCATCTGTTGACTTGCCGTGTTAGCTACCATTGATCTTGACCGTTGACTTTGACTAGCGTTGACCATTGACTTTTTGTCAAGGGTGACTTTTTGCAGTCTAGGTGATCCTTGCCCAGTTTTTCGCGTAGATTTCATTTTTGCATATTTTTCTTCTAAATGAAGAATAAGAACAAGTCTTCTTCTTGTTGCAATAATCGTCGCCGACAATCCAGTAAACGTTTTTACAATTTTTACAAACGTTTTGGCCACAATATTGAGACTTGCTATCATCGCAACAAATTAGCTGTTTCGATTTTTGCTACTATTGTTTCTAACACTAAGAGTGTCCAACCAATGGCTCCCATCTCTGCACAGTTTAAGTCTTTAGGACACATTTTGACCATTTCCACAGTTGACCTTGAAAATATCATCGCTAATGTCATTCGTATGGTTAGTAATGCATCTTATTCCTCTTCTCTCTTAGTTTTATCTGGTTTGTCTCCTTCCTCTTGGCTTATGGATTCTGCTTGTTGCAACACATGATACCTCATTTGTCCTTATTTTTTAAATTTAAACCTACACCACACCCTCTTAATATTCGCACAGAAAATGTTTCCACAATGTCTAGTCATAATATAAGTTCCGTTTCGACCTCCAACCTCTTGGTTCTTGGGGTCTTTAATGTTCTTGACCTTTCTTACAATTTATTTTCTGTGGGATAATTAGCTAAGTTAGGTTATCGCATTATCTTTGATTATTCTGGGTGTATTATGCAGGATCTGAAGATGGGACAAGAGCTTGGGACCGGTCCCAGAGTTGGGCGTATGTTTCTCGTGGACAACCTTCATCTTCCACTTGTTGCTCCTGAATCTGTTGCTGCAGTTGTTGCAGTTTTTTTTATTCCTTCCTTTACACTTTGGCATGCTCCACTTGGTCATGCATCTTCCTCTCGGTTACAACAATTGGTTTCTAGAGGTTTGTTAGGATCAGTGTTTATAGAAAATTTTGATTGTGTTTCATGTCAGTTAGGAAAACAAAAAACTTTGCCTTTCAATACTAGTGAATCAACATCCACTGATATCTTTAACCTTATTCATTCTGATGTTTAGGGGCCTTCCTATGTCTCTAGCATTGGTGGATCTCGATAATTTGTTGTCTTTGTTGATGATTACTCTTGCTATAGTTGGATTTTTGATATGAAACATTGTTCTAAATTATTGCAAGTATACTGTAATTTTGCAAAAATTGTTGAAATTCAGTTTTCCAAACGCATCAAAATTTTTCGATTTGATAATACTCTTGAATACACTCAATATGCTTTCCAAGCTATTTTGCATTCCTATGATATTGTTCATTAACTAACTTGTCCAGGTACCTTTCAGCAAAATGGTAGAGCTGAACGAAAACTTCGTCATATTCTTGACACTGTTCGTGCACTCTTTCTCTCTGCCAAAGTTGTTGCTTCTTTTTGGGGCAAAGCTGCACTTCATGCTGTTCATGCTATTAATTCCCAGTCCTGTCATCTAAAATAAAACTTCATATGAGCGCCTTTTTGGGTCATCTCCAGATTATCATGACCTTTGCTCCTTCGGTTTGTGTGGGTTCTTTTTTTGATAATACCCAAGCCCAAGTAGAAACGAGGATCCTAGGCCCTATACTTGTTGTTTGGTGGGCTGGGCTTGGTTCACCGCAGCTAAATTGGGCTGATTAAGAACCAAGTTGTGCACGAAACATGGATCTTATAATATGTACACACTAATACATACAAAATATATACGTATTGCACAGTAGGGAACAATAAAGAATGATATAAGTAAAGAAAAAGTGCATAAAAAACGTTAGAAATCCTTAGGATAATAAGAAATGCT